>BHFT01051211.1:0-24794 GCA_004320025.1 Laticauda laticaudata
TTGTAGTTGTGCTTTTAAAGTTGTAGCAACATTTTGGCAGAATCTCATCTGCCATCATCAGGCTTCTGTATTGTGTTAGGCTAGGACAATATAAACCTACCTCAACTGGCATTGAGATGAAGGTAACCTCATGACGCCATAATATAAAAAATGGTTATGCGTTATATTTATGCCATATTTAGAGGGACATGAGAATGAGCCCTATATTTCACAATTTGCACATAGATCGCAGTTTTGGAGAATATTACAGAGCAATGATGGGTGTAGTACATACTTTATTTCTCATGTCTCTGCAAAGCCTCTGGTCAAACAAGTTTTTATAGAGCTTCAGGCATTATTTTGAAGAAACCAAGAATGCTGATGCAACCACAGTTTTGAAATTTTGTTTGATTGTTAAAAGGATCAGATAGAAATGGCCTATGAGGAAAAATAAGCCCTCAAAGGTTCAGAGAAGTTTGGATAGTTATTTTTAGGATGCAATTAGATGGGTGGCAACCTATGTATAACACATAACTTTTCATTTTAAAAAGGAATGAAATTGCCAGGCTGACAGAGGGTGCTGTAATTCAGCAACAAATGGGAGACCACGTATTCCCTATCTTTGATTTGAAACAAGAAGGGATTGAACTTGTACTGTGTGTTTAAGTACTGCACTCAGGAACAGAGTAGTTGAGATTTGTCAATAGCTGTTTCTCATCATCATTGACATCTAAAGGCCTGAGTATTTTCCTGGGTTCTCATTTCTTTCAGATGCAGCCATTGAATACAGTGGGGTACATTTTTGCATCAGCTGCAGTGTAGCTGTCTGAAGAAGCATTGAACCACCTGCTCTGATAGATCCAGTGACAAAGACTCTTCACACTGCTCACAACTGTAATACTAATATGCTGTACATGAAGCTACCCTCAAAGAACACTCAGATGTCACAACTGGTCCAAAATGTACTGATAGAGGCAGTTATGGGCAATTTTGCTCTCCTCATATTACATGCGTGATTTGTGAACTATACTGGCTCCCAGTGGATTTTCAGGTCCAGTTAAAGATCACTTGCAAATCCTTTCATAGTATGAGGTGGGTTTTTTCCAAAGTAAATTTGTATTAGTCATATTTCAAACTAAAATACCACATTTACACTAATTACAGCGTTCAGCTTGCGGTATTCACTCATATTGACATAATTGCTACTATTCTATATGTTATGTAGTTTTTTCTACTTTTAACATAGCAGTATTTACAAATATATGTACAATATTTTCCCATTTTACGATATAACTCCTACATATTCTTCATGTAACAACTTTACATCTGTTCTCTAACCACTGATACCATACTTTCCAGATCCTATAGTATTCCGTTTCTTCTCTGTCTTTTAACTCTACAGTTAATCTGTCCACCTCTGCATACTCAAGAACCTTTCTTATTATCATTACCTCAGAAGGAGTGTCATCTTGTTTCCAATTTTGAGTGAAGGCAATTCTGGCCTCTGTTATTATATGTATCATAATGTATTGCATTTTTCTGCAATATTTTTTTTAGTATGTCCAATAGAAATAGTTCCGGTTTCACCTTGATTTTTTGTTTAGTAATTTATTCTAACCAATTCTTTACTTTAAGCCAGTATTTCCTAACTTTAGGACAAGTCCACCACATGTGAAAATAAGTTCCTTGCTTATAATTACATCTCCAGCATTTCGCTGATCTGTTTGGAAACATTTTGGCCAATCTTGCTGGGGATAAATGCCAATGGTAGAACATTTTGTACAGATTTTCTTTATAGGCTGCTGACATTGTTAATTTGTAATTTTTCTCTCACAATTTTTCCCAATCTTCCAATTCAATGCTATACCCAAAAATTTTGGCCCATATTATCATCATAGTATGAGGTTATTAAAGGGACCTCACCTTTCTACTTGTTTCTGCCCATCCCACTGGATCCAGACCCATCTATTAAGTACTGTGATCTGGCAGGACCCAAAAAGTGTGTGCCTTCTCTGTTGTAGCACCTTTGGAGGTGCAATTCTGCTAGCATTTTGGAAGCTCTTGAAGACTTGGATGTTCACTTGGTCATGGAGCCTGGAATGGATGGTAAGCCTGTCATTGATAACTTGTCTTTAAGACTGAAGTTGAGCTGGGCCATCATTATTTTTTGACTGTATTTTATTTTTTTAACCTATGTGCACCATCCAGAGTTGCAATTGTGAGAATATATGATGATTAAATAAATGAATATCAATATATGAATCGATCAATATATGAATTTATTAAATAAATATTGTGCAATGTTCAACAACAGAGGAACCAATTACTCTAAGAAATGGTGAGATTCTCTTTCAATATGTACATAGAAACTAAAGGCCCTGTCACACTGGCCAACGGATGCAAAATGTTTGTAAAAAGGACAACAGCGGCCGAGAAAAATTTGTCCATTCCATTGTTAATCCCTCTTCAAAAGTGGGCAAATTTAGATTAACCACATGCGGACAACACGGAAAATACGGACGGGGGGAGGACGCAGGCGGGATTGAAACGCGGATGGAAATTGGAGGCCTAGTGCATGCAAAGGGATGATGACGATGGCACATCCGCAAGGTTCCCGCGGGCCTCGCATACGCTGCACGTCACAACGGTGAGTTGTACAGTGATGCAGAGGGTCGACGCTAGCGGACCTCTGAGCGATGCCAACGTAAGCCAAGGAATGAAGCTGTGTTGCCACAGCGGAAGCACCTAGCGGCATGCTAGGAAGGCCTTAGCGAGATCCTAGCTGGCAGCCTACAGTGGATGCCTAGGGATGCCTAGCGGAAAGCTAGCGGCTGGCCTAGCGTTCACTGCGCATGCGGGAAGGATGCCATTGCTGTCAGGCCCCACGGAATATAAAGGGAGAAATGCAGCTCCAAGCAGTACCATTCAGAGAAAAACCAGGCTCAACACCATGAAGCGCCTTGCCAAGCCCTGCACCTGGGCCTTGGCATGTCCTTTACCTCTAGCCTTGCTGCCTTTTGTTTTGGGCGCCCCTGCTCCTGGCGCTTTTGGCTTGGCCTGCCCCCCTGCCAGCCATCCCTGCCTGCTGGCCTGCCAGCCTTGTGCAGCCTTGCTGCTCTGCATGCCTGCCTGTCCTGCACACGCCTTTGGCTGGCCTGCGCAGCCTGCCTGCCGCGCTGCCTGCCAGCCTGCCTGCCAAGCCTGTTCTGTCAGGCCCTGTCTGCCAGCCTGGCCATGCCTACTCCTACTTGCCTGCCCTTGCCTGCCCTGCCACCTTCGCTGCCAGCCTGTCCTGCCAGCCAGACACCACAACCATGGGAAGAGAGAAACCCAGCCCATTTGCGGCTATCTCCTGCAAAGCGAAAGGCGAGCGCTGCCCACCCCCTGGCCCTCACTCTGCTTCTGCGGGCTTCCTAGCATGGGCTCACTCTTCTGGGCTGGGCTTCTGCTGCTTCTGCTTCTTGAGGAATGATGCTGCGCTCTATGGCGGTGGTGCTTTCCTCTGTCCGTTTTACTCTGCTGAAGACTGCTCCTCCCTGCTTCTGCTCTGTCCTGCTGTCCTGCTCGTTCACTTGCTGGTCCTGCTTGTTGCTCCTGGTCTTGCTCGTCCTGCTGCGGGGGGTCTCGTGCTCGCTGGTTCGGTAGTCCCGTTGCTGTCGCTGGCTGCGTGGCTCCTGGGTCGGTGCTGCGGACTCTGTCTTCGCTTGGTCCTGCTCGTCTGATCCTGGTCGTCCTGGCTGGGTGTGGCTGTGCTGATCCTGTCCTGCTGGGTTCGCTGCTGCTTGCTCGGTGGTTGTGGAGGAGAGCCCCTACAACTGGCGAAGCCCTCGTGATGACAATGCCGGCCTGTGGTGCTGCCGAAGGAGGTGGAGAAGAGCATAGTGCGGGTAGAGGTGGGGAGAGACGCGGAGAGGGAGGGGGGAAGGAACGTCAGTCAGGAGGGGGGGTGTTGGGGGGGGGAGAATCATGAGGATGGAGGTGCTGTAGTGGCTTGAGAGGAGAAGGATATCGTATTGCCGGGAAGGGACACAGGCTCTACAGGAACACCAAAAGAAGGCAGCTGACTTGCGCGAGAGAGACAGCGGGAGGAGGCGCGGGGGTGTCGTAGGAGCTGTCGCGGAGTGTGTCGCGCCTCGGGGCTGGGTGAGGGGCACGGGGGAGTGGACGCATCCTGCGTACGGAAGCTGCACCTTCGAAGAAAGTCTGGCCATGCCCCGCAGTCAAAACTGAACTTGACAGAGACCCTTACGTCGAATCCGGCAGTGGCAGCATTCCGTGAGTCGGGAGATTCCACCACTGTAGGAGCCAGCCCTCTCACAACCCTCTCTCATCCCGGCAGCCTCCTGAGAGGCGCAGGGTCCTGCTTCCGGGGCCTGAGGGAGTCGGCCGAGAGGGCCCTTCCAGGGGGTTCTTTCCCCCAAGGGGGGGGCCCGCCCCCAGGGGATGTCTGTGGGTTTCCACGGCGGAGAACCCACGGACACAGAATGTTCGTAAACTGTGGTGGAGCGCGTGCAGACTCCCTGGCACTGGGAAAAGGAGACTGCACTTCCACCACGGAGTCCAACCCGCAGTTCCACCCCAGCTCCCACCTCCACAGAAAAGGCAGAGAGCCAGACAGGAGGACAGAGCCACACTTCCCTGTGGAGATACAGAACACCCAGTAAATATCAGCATAGATCTCCTCTCTCAGCTGGGTCCACACCATCTCCTTCATCCCTTCAACCGCAAGCCCTTCCTAACCTATGTCAACCAGGACCTCACGGACATGGCGAAACCCCTGTTACCAGTGGTGAAGGACCAGGCACTTCTTACCGAATCTTGCTTCACAAGCCCTCCGAGATCCACATGAACTGCTCCCACCCATCCAGGTCTGCTCTCCACCAGTTGACTGTCCCTGCCCCATTCCAAGGCTGTTCCCACAGGCCCTTCCACCAACCTACGGGCATGGCTACCAGGATGCTCCAGCAGCACAGGCCAGCAGCCCTTCCCAGTCCAGGGCAGCAGGTTCATGGACAACACCGTTCCACCGGTTCCACTGATCCACCGGACTGCACCCACAGTCACCGAATGCCACTGATGCCACGACGCCACCCAGTCACCTGATCCCACCCGCCAGGTCTCACCAGTGCAGACCAGCACAGCCTCCCAACTTACACGTGACTCCCTTTCCTTCACCCCACAGCAATGCCCGGCCGAATACATCTTCTCTGTTATTGGGCTTAACCGCGAGTGGGGGGCGCATGGAGAAAGGATGCTCTTCGAACATCCGGGACTGATGCCCAGCTGTCTGGAGCCGTCCTTCGAACACACTGTCCCCTGTTGTCCTCTTCGCCAGGCACCCAATGACTGCCTCAGACCAAGCACTCCAGCAGCCCAGCCACCTCCACAGCACCTGACATCTGCTACCCGAGATACCTGGGCACACCTATCTGAGTGACAGAGAAGGTGCCAAGACTGGGTGTCACCTGTAGACCTTTATTTGGACACTTTGACTTGGGTCATTTTTTTTATAGCTTGTATTAACTTAAACATTATCTTTGCTCACACATTCTTGCTCATTATTTTTGTAAATTAATAGTCTTGGTGAAACTTTTAGAAACTGGCGTATTAGCATCGCTTTGGGATGGGTTAAATGTATAGCATGGCCGTGGCATGACGTCCTACCTTTGGATATGGTATAGCTGTGGTCGAATGGTAGCCACGCATACCTTTGATGTGTTTAGAGATATTCTGTGGGGTGGGTTGAGGATAGTCGATAGTAACTCCATGGCAAGATCGAGTGGACTGGCTCTGTCCCACCCTCCCAGGCTGCACATCTTTGCCCTTATCTATCAAATAACTATTCTAATTATTCATCTGCACACATGTCAAACTATAAACAGAACTCCTTATTAATGCCGTCTCTGTAGCCCACCCCAAACATACATAGGCCTAATCTTCACAGGTTGATGGAAGACAGGCTAAGGAAGCATTCCATTAATCATCTGATCATCCCTGTCTTGCCACTCCTACTTGCTCCAGTCTGGGGATATCGCACCATGTTCAGAGGTTCACTGCTTTCTTCCCTTCACGTGAGCCTGTTGGACGGCCTTGCACATACTCAGTGTCTATCTAGGTTTCGCCCTTGCCTTCCATTCCCCAGGCTCCATTGTCCCCCATTGCCTTGTTGTAGGGCCACCGAGCCTATCTGCAAGAGTCGGCAGCGGTGGTGCCGCATAGAGATGCTGCCAGATCCGAGCAAGCTTTCCACATCCTCCTCATGTTCTGTGCGATGCTCTGCCATGGGTGAGAAGTAACCTGGAACACTGTTGCCAGGAGCAAAGGCGTTCTTCCACCACGCCGCCTTGCCCTGACAAG
This sequence comes from Laticauda laticaudata, assembly GCA_004320025.1. Lineage (NCBI taxonomy): Eukaryota > Metazoa > Chordata > Lepidosauria > Squamata > Elapidae > Laticauda > Laticauda laticaudata. The sequence continues at coordinate 6,337 of BHFT01051211.1, forward strand.
CCTGTAGGTTGGCAGATCTCCTTCCTGGTAGAGCATCGAGTGTAGGGCTGCATGAGGTAGTTCTAGGGAGGAGCCGTCATTCCCCAGGATCAAGTAGGGGCACATCTTGCATGTCTGTTGGCAGGGCGTTTCTGATCGGAAAGTCCCATGACTAGAGTGCTGTTCCAGCCCCTTCCTTGAGGTGCTCGTTGCTATACTCGGGCGCACTGAAGTCTGACCCATTGCCTGAACCATCGAGCTACGATCGAACTGTAGTCGAAGCATCGACCCATGGACGAATCGAGTACGATGCTGAAGAATCCCTCTTTGCTAGTTGAAATAAAGTGTCACCCTGACTTGGCTGCGAGCTTTTGCAGCCACGCTGCTTCTCATCTATCGTGCTCCAACGGTTGTGGAATTCCACTTCTGATACCACTCCTCTGCAACTTATTTCCATCCTTCTTCAGTGTGGCGCACGGGGCTGCTCCCTCAGGTATTCTTTGTTATATGGCTGCCACCACGTTCTCTGACCACCAATGCTGATTGCGTTTTTAGGCACTCCTCCAGCCATACTGCATGGTCCGATATGTCCCTGAGCGCACTGTGGCGCAGAGTAGATGCCACCTTGAGCCAGGTCCAGCTGGCCAAGTTGTTGCTCTGCTTGTCTATTCTGGGTGTCAGCCGCTGCACAACTTCATCAAAACATGGCTGGAGGCCACCTCTGAATGTTCTGAATGCCACTAGCTGGTCTTGTTCCTCAGCTCCACCCATCAGCTTGTTGTTACACCGTCTTAACTCTCTCTCTCTCCCGATCCATCTTCGGACCCAGACGCTTTCTGGCGCCTCCTTTTTCTTCCCGTCTTATGAGAACAGTTGAAGAGCTTGTATTGGACTCGCATCGTGTTGCAGAACCATGGGGTGGTACCAAAAGGGAACTTTTACTATCCCATATGGACGTATTGGATGCTGCTGGTAAGACGCAAGACCAGATTGAAGGGCTGCAGAGTCTTCAAAGCCAGGGCTGCTGTTGAAGTGAGATCCAGGTGACGTTGCTCCCCTTTATAGGCAATAAAGTTTATCCACTATGGTCCTCTGATCCTCTAGCCATCCTCTAGACACTTAATATCCGAGATGTCCCTCTCTGCGAAATTTTTTTGCGTTGATAAATCTTTCTTGCAGCTGCATCGCTTTCATGCCTTTCTCCAATCCTTGCTCACTAATGCTCGCATCCGTCCACGTCCTTCCGCTTCCTTCCCTGTGTCCACTTTCCTCTGGAGCGGATTTGAGTTGCACGATGCGCATGGAGCCTAGAGGACGTAGCACGTACGGTTAACGGTATGCAGAATGATTTCCCCGTATGCCGTGTAGGGAGCAGAAGGACGCATTGGTATACATTTCCGCTCAAATGTAAAGTTTGAGCAGCTCAAAACTTTTGAGGTGGGATGAAACTGTCAAAGTAGCATGGGTATGCTGGGAACGGATAGAGAGGAAGAAAACAGACCACTTGAGTTACACAAATGATACAAAATGGAAGCATCGCGTTAACCAACGGATGGCAAGTGTTTTTCTCCATTTTACATCCTCTTTCCATCCGTTGTTTCAGTGTGACAGGGGCTTTAAATAGCCATCTGTTCAGGATTCATTAATATGAATTTCTGCTTGAGTGAGAAATTGGTCTTAATTGTTCCGTTCGAACTCCATGATTCTATTCTTCTCATAATAAACCACAATCAGTTGGGTTTGACCCTTGAGTGGTGCAGTGGCCTAGAGGTGGAGCTCTCGCCTCACAATCAGGAGGCTATGAGTTTGATCCCAAGTAGAGGCAGATATTTCTGTCTCTGGGCACAATGAGTTTATATCTGCTACAAATTCCATTGGAGACAGGAAGGGCATAGACCAGTAAACACTCTTCTCCATTCAGTTGCTCAGACTTCACCCCTCAAGGATTAAACAACAAAGAAGAAGTTGGGTTTGACCATTATACAAAAGCCATAAGTCATTCTGTATAGTACAAACTAATATACTGCACTGAATTTACATACATTGTAAAGCAAAACCAAACTATGGCATAATACACTGGACCACAGCCTGAAAGATGGGCCAAGCATTAAGGTGCAAGCTTTCTTTTTTATTATTTATTGAATCTTATTCCTAGAAAGCCATTTCACTCTTCTAATTTTTCCCTTAGGAACTGAAAATAGTGGTAGCATTTTTATTTTCAGTGACTGAAGTCCTTTCTGTTTGATAAATGTAACTGATTTCATACAGCTCTAGAGAAAAAATAGCTATGTCATTTAGTGTAAATTGAGCTTTAATTAAAATATAATTATATTTCAGGGGTTTTTTTTCCTATTCTATTTATTTTCATTTGGTTCTCTTCATGAACTTTCAGGATACATTCATTTTCAGAGGTAATTTCTTTCACAATTTAACTATTATTCCATAATGAGAGAAAATGCTAAAGTTTAGTTCTGTTTGGAAAGACTTAAGATATTTATTCTTCTTTTGTATATTCCAGGAAATGTTGAAGTACTTTTTTTTCCAGCTAAGAAAAGAAGATGTCATCTGTTATGTTGATTGAGGGGTGAGTAAAAGAACTCAGCTTGGGAATTTCCTACATAGCTGTGCTGAGAATGTATCCTTGGCCTTTGAGCTGTGTGTTATTTAGCCAATTGTGTTCAGGAATGCTTTATCATTAGTTTGTCTCTCCAAGGAAAGTACATTAAACTGCTGTCACTTGAGAATAAGAAGCACAGGGGAAAATGTAAACACCCATTTAATGCCCTCTGAATCTGTTTCATAAGCATCTATTTATTCAAGTCCTGTTTTAAGAGTAAAAGAAGCACCGTGTTCTTCAATAGTACTTATCTGATCCAGTTGAAAGGGTCAGTTGCACAGCCTGAAAAATGAAATCTTCACTCCCACTCTGTTTCTATTTATCTTTGAGCCTCTCATGCATTTAAATAAACGAACAGAATTATTTCTCAAGCATTAACTTCTGAGTCTATAAAGACCAAATAAAACATGTTTGTGGTTTCAATTCTATGGGAAGCAGCCTTACCACATGTAAAAAAGCAATTTTGTCAAATCCCAGAAATATACTCTAAAAAGTCTTGGTCTTTGTGATGTTGTACATTATATTAAAAGGAAAGAATCCATTTGCTGCAAACTGCTTCTCAAATGAAACACGGCAGTGAAGTAATTGAGCTGAAGCTTTAATAGTGGCAGAAATTACCGAATGCTTGCCCACTCTGCTGATGGCATATTGCCAAAAATAGCATCACTTTGGCAAAATCTCTATTCCCTACATTACAGCCTATCAAAAAGCAGGCTGAAGCCATTCTTTCCTCATAACTAAGGCCCTCAAAATGTCTACATGCTTTACTGTTTCTCTTGTCTTGGAAAGAAATTGAGTCCACAAGCCTGCTGCAACAAACCCACCTTCCTCTCTGTTGATTGTGAAGTTGGAGGCAAGGGTAAAGAAATTTGTGTGTCAGTTGATCTACCACAGCTTGGTGGGAGCTTCAAAACATTCTAGCTTGGGATGTTTGCCATTATAACTTCTTTCCATGAGAAGAATCTCCCCAACATCTGGTCAAAATCTTCTCTATGACCAGACCCTGCAGTGAGGAGTTGGCCTACCTTGATGTTGGGCTTGGACAACCTTGAACTACACTGCCTATGGTTGGACTTAAGTGTAGTACATAAAATTATCTGCTAAAATGTCCTAACACTCAATGACTACTTCAGCTTCAATTCAATACAATACAAGAGCACACAACAGATACAAGCTCAATGTTAACTGCTCCAAACTTGGTTGCAGAAAGTACGACTTCAGCAACAGAGTGGTCAATGCCTGGAATCCACTAACTGACTCTGTAGTTATATCCTCTAACCCTCACTCATTTCACCTTAAACTATCCACTATTGATCTCACCCTATTCCTAAGAGGTCTGTAGGGGGCATGCATAAGCGCACAATCATGCCTACCATCTCTGTCATATTGTCCCCATTTATTCGTACCTATTTCCTTTATTCTTACTCATGTTTATACTTATTATTTTGTAAGTGATTGACAAATCAAATCAAATCAATCAATCAATCAATAAAATGTATAACTTGCTTCAGCGTTACAACTTCCAATGGTTTATACCAGGGCTCTTCAAACTTGACCGCTTTAAGACTTGTGGACCTCAACCCCCAGAATCCCTCCTCCAGTCATGTTAGCTCAGGAATTTTGGGAGTTGAAGACCACAACTCTTAAACTTGCCAAGTTTGAAGACCCTTGGTTTATATAATATGCAGAGAGAAGAATTTAAATATCAACAACATGATAAACTAAATCATTAATTTAAAAAACACATATAACAGCAAAATAGGTGTTAGATCAGTGTTTACTTATTGCTTATTATCACAAGTCAGTGATGGGCTGCAACTGGTTTAACAACTGGTTTTGTGAGTGCACACGCAGCATTCAAAAACTACCAATTTTATCCTCTAAAGTGTACCTTCTAGGGTACCACTGGTGAGTAAAACAGCTGAGGAATGACAATCCACAGTGCTTCACAAATCAGCTAAGCTGAAAAACAAGGAAATATAGGACAGGATAGGGCAGGGGTAGGTAAGCAGGGACAGCTGATCACTGGAACTACCAATTTGCTAGAACCCGTCTGAACCAGAGGTGGTATTCAGCGGGTTCTGATCAGTTCTGGAGAACTGGTAGTGGAAATTTTGTGTAGTTTGGAGAATCGGTAAATACCACCTCTGATTGGCCCCGCCCCTATCTATTCTCTGCCTCCCGAATCCCAGTTGATCATCTGGGTCTTCTTTTGTTGCCCTGCACAGGAGAACAGAACTGGAAAGCAGGTTAGTGGGGCGGAGAGGGAATGGGACTTTGCAGTAACCTTCTCCCAGGAGTGGGGAGGGAATGGAGATTTTACAGCATCCTTCCCCTGGAGTAGGGTGGGAGATTTGCAGTATCCTTCCCCTGCCATGCCCACCAAGCCACGTTCGCCAAGCCATGCCATATCCACCAAGCCACGGACACAGAAACGGGAGTAAAATATTTTGAATCCCATCACTGGTCCGAACTGGCAACAGCCCTCCACTGTAACAAGCAATAGGTAAACACTGAACCACCAAGAAGAAGGACTGGAATGCCCTCTGAAAAATTTTGAACAACCCTTGAAGGCACCATGGAGGGGATAGCCTGATTTCCAAGGATGAGTTGTTCCATAGTATCAGCATTGCCACCAAGAACAGCTCCTTTACTCCAAGAACAGATGCTTTAATTAGGTCAGGCCAATGCTGTTTGGAAAAGGCCACATTTCAAGTACCCAGAGGCAAAACCATAAAGGTTTTATAGGTTAAATTGTACCCAGAATAGGGTTGGCAACATGCAAGGTGAACAGTATCAGCATAACAGGCCTTCAGTATCAGGAGCCAGTAACACCCAGGACGCTACATTCTGGACCAATGGGTTTGCTTAGTGGCTTAATGTTCACTTAACGACTGCTGCAAAAGTGGTAAATTCAGGTGAGACATGTGATGACCTGCTTAAGAACTGGCATGACTTACAACCATAATTCCACATTGAGTTATGGTTGTAAGTCATTTATTATCTGTAGCTGGAGTTGAAATATATTTGAGAACATTCCATTAACTTTACTCAGGCAAAGCAAAATTGACATTTAAAGCCTAATGCTTTAAAATTGTGTCATAAAATAGGAAGATTCTCTTGTACCATATCAATCATTCTCTATTTGCTTTTCCCTGAACAAATCATCTTATTGTGTAGGCGTTTTCTATACCTTATTTTGCACATGCTATATGCATTAGTATTTTTCTTCAATCAGCCCTATTTTTCTTCTCTCTTAATATCAGTATTTTTGAAAATATCAAGCAAAAATCTCTAGTATCAAGAAATGCTTTCAGAAATGTAATTTAACCAGGCATAATGTAGTGTATTTCAAAATTTAAAAAATAATACGGTGTAGCAGAAATTAGGCTGAGGGATAAACTGGCAGTCTTTCTTTCTGCAGGAGGCATGTTAAAATAATTATTTTATTTCCAATGAAATCAGATCCTGATCTGCTCTTCAGGCATATGGCCAGAAACAAAAGACTTCTAAAAAAGACCTTCCCAACTACAATATGTCCAAGATCATATGGACTGAATGTCTCTCAGACTGAATGTAACTCAGACTTAAAGTAAAGCTGAATGCTAATCTCACAACTCTCCTTGCCAAATGCAATATGCCTTATGGTGACATTGGCAAGGAACCCTGCTTCTTTTTAATTTGGATTCCCAAATTAAAACCAGAGAACGGTCAGTGTTGGATTTGAAACAGCAGACCCATTATTAATACTTGTGTGAACACAGCAGCCCTCCAGATCTGATGCTCCTCAGCCACACACACACACACACACTTTTTTTTTAAACAAGGAAGGGAAAGCATGCAAAGAACAGCTTCTGGAACTCTTTTTACATCTCTTTTAACACTGGAAACAGGAGACATATGCATTTTCTTCTTTGTAGTAATAAGTTGCCTCAACACAGTTGTATGCATACTACTGCATGTGTGTGTGTGTGTGTGTGTGTGTGTGTGTACATGTTATCTCACTAAAAATGAATCAGTGGAGTGTTCATCCATATTGCTAATTAGGGTACACATGTGTGGTGCCTGTGTACATGTGTATCTGTGCTTCCCTCTGTGTTGCTTGGTGAGGTGAATGTGTACACTGGAAAGCACATAGCTGGATGTATGTATTATCACATGAATAATGTGACTACAATGGAGGAGGCTGATTATGGGGAAGTCAACAATTCTGAGCAGTTATCCATCTGTTTCTCTCATAGGGATAGAGTGGGAGACTTATTTCTGATTATTTTCCTTCTCAGAAGTTCTCTGACTGTTTTCAAATTTCATTTTTCCATTGTTGCTTCCTCCTCCTCCTCCTCCCCTTCGTATACCGTAATTTCTTTCCAGTATTCTGCTGATCAATTTGCTACTCCCAAAAAGGTCTAGTCTATTTTTTAACTTCATTTTCTCTTGTTTTTAGCTGGCTTTTCTTGCCCCATCAAATCTTCTATTCTGTGCTTTTCTTGGTGAGTTATCCTGCTGACAGACTGACATGGATGGACAGACTTGACAAAGTCCTGAGCCCTTGGGCATTTTTTTTGTTGTTGTTTCAAATTCTGTCCAGTTGTAAAGAATAAAAAAGGATACCTGAATTAGCATACACACAGTTTCAGATGCTCTGCATTACAAATACTTCAAAATATATCAATATTCTCTGCAATAAAATAAAAATTATTCCTAAGCAAAACATATAACTGTCTATTTGAATGTATTATCAAATCTGCCAGCAATGTTGGCTGCCGGAAGTTTTTAGTTTTAACACTCCATGATTTTCTCCTTTATTAATTATATTGATATATTGCCTTTTCATCCAGGGGCCAAAGATAGCATATGTGGCACCTTCATTCCTCTTCCATTTTTCTTCATCAACAATCCTGCAAGATCCGCCAAACTAAAAAGGAGTGACTGATCCAGTTTGCTCTAAGGCCGATTAAATCTAAACCCAGCCAATTCTTTAACTGACAGGCATTGGTTTCTTTCCTTGAAATCTACACATTATTTCATGAAAGTCTATTCCTTAAAAATGGTTGAAGATACTCAGGTGCTTATTTCTAATTCAGGTATAGATACGCACAGTTAACAATCTGAAAACAAATTGGATTTATCTGTTACCAGCCAGAAAGGAGTGGTTTTTTAAAAAAATAATCCTAAACCACAAAGACTGTTCCCCTATTTAGAAGCACCAGAAATATAGCAGGTCAAGGAAAATATTGGTTTGGTGAATATAATGAACTGCTTTACAGTTTATAAATGCTTGAGGAATAGTTATTTTTAATTAACACAATTCATCATAGTAGTACTCTATACAGTTTACTTTCAGAGAATGGGAATTTGGGAAAGGTCACTGGAGAGAGGGCTTAAAGTAGAGAGTGACTTAATTTTCCAGATAAAAGATTCCCAGAACAGAACAGCATCGTAGCAAAATACTACAAATCAAAATAATGTTCTATTAGGAAAAGAGAAACGAACAACAGACTCCAAGCTTGAATTGAGTCATGAACAAAACACTGCCCAAATTAAATCTACAACACAGTTTGCTTTATCAAAGTTGTCTTTCTGTAAACCATTTTTTCTTTGCTGATAAATTGACTATTCATAATAGACACACTTGAGTTGCTGGAACAGATGGCCATTGGAATTAGCAATCATAGAAGTTTGGACCTCAAACAAAACTGCAGGCTTTATTTGAGGCCCTCATTAAACAGGCATAATATTGTTAAGGCAGTTTGCAACTGAATTACGGTCTTCTAAGAAAATCTATGGTGGCTCTTATGCATCAATTACATAAGTGTGCTGGTCTGAGTACAGAGTCTATGAACCCTGATGATCTGACCGGATTATTAATAGGTCTGCTGACTGGGATGGATCCAAAGCTTTAGCAGACTTCCTAAGACAGGAGTCCCCAAACTTGGCAACTTTAAGACTTGTGGACTTCAAGTCAGCAAAGCTGGCTGAGGAATTCTGGCAGTTGAAGTCCACAAGCACTCTACACAACAACACAATTTTAGCTACCATAGACGCTGAGCTCCATGGTACCTCAATAGCTCCCACAAAGATGGACTTCAGACCATTAGGAATATCATCACCATATTGCGTGTGACTATATTTGCTTGTAACTTTTACCTTTGTCAACAGCTTATAGTTGTAAATTAATATCACAGTCATGGACGGCCATGGCTTCACAGTATGAGAACACCTTCATGGCTGATAGTTCAGAACAGAATAATAGAGTGGGAAAGTCTTCCATTCCCATGCCCTTTCAAAACAGAAAACCTTATGCCATTTCAGATCAATGGTTGTCCAATCTCTTCTTAAAAACCTCCAGTGTTGGAGCACCAGAGGTGGTATTCAGCAGGTTCTCACCAGTTCTGGAGAACCAATAGTAGAAATTTTGAGTAGTTTAGAGAACTGGCAAATACCACCTCTGACTGGCCCCGCCCCCATCTATTCTCTGCCTCCCGAGTCCCAGCTGATTGGCTGGGTCTTCTTTTGTTGTCCTGCACAGGAGAATGGAACTGGAAAGCAGGTTAGTGGGGTGAGAAGGGAATGGAGATTTTACAGTATCCTTCCCCTACCATGCCCACCTAGCCACAGCCACAGAACCGGTGGTAAAAAAAAAATAATAATTCCACCACCGTGGAGCACCCACAACTTCTGGAGGCAAGTTATTCCACTGATTAATTTTTCTAACCATCAGGAAAATTTCCTTCCATTACTTTTTGTCCTGCAATGATGCCTCAAAACCTGAAGGAGGTTCTCACAAGCATCGAGAAACAACAGAACAATGATATTAACATGGGAACCAGATCTTGTAACAAAATCCAGACATCTATTTTGCTCCCACATTTACACCAACATTACCATTATACAATAACAGTAGATTAGAGCTAACTTCACATACTTATCTTTTGTATGATATATGCCATCATCTAAAAGCGTTCTTGATTCTATGTAGGACAAACAAGCCAACCTTTATGTCAAAGAACTAACGGATATAAGTTTGACATCAGGATTCAAAAAGACAAAAAGACAGCAGAGCATTTTAACCACCCAGGACACTCCATTACAAATCTCCCAGTAGCTATTTTGGAATGAAGAAACACTACAACACAACTAAATGATAAGATGCTGAGCTCATATACATCAAAGGCTTCCAGGATATCTCAGGTCTCCACAAACATAATGGATATTTAACACATTATAGCTGTTAATTGGCAACATACTGGAAAGCTATCTTGCATATAACCTGCACCTACGTACTGTAACCATTCTGCCTTCTCCTTTCTCTCCTACCTCAACCCAATTTAAATCCTACAACGGTTTGGCTACTCTATAGAGCTGCTAAAGTGCACTGTAGTTCACAAAGCTTATCTCTTTTTATGAAATGTACCTGAAAAGGTACTATTGGACTCCTGATTTTTAATTTGGCAGTTAGGTTTGAGTTTTCTTGAAATAAGCCTGACTACCTGCATTGAACAAGAACCAGAACAAAAACCACACAGCAGTTACCAAACCATTCTCTATGTAGCATCTCTTAGTCGGATGAATGAATTAGGTATAAGGATGTACACAGGGTGCTCAGGACTCTGAGCATAGCCACCTGCTCTTTAGATGTATGTCCAAAAGTGGTATTCAGCAGGTTCTGTCTAGTTCTGGAGAACCGGTAGTTCACCTATTCTCTAGAACCGGTTGTTAATATTCTAAGCAGTTTGCTGGTACTTTGCTTGTGTGGAGTGACCATTCAAAGTTACAATGGCACTGAAAAAGGTGACTTTTGACCATTTTTCACACTTACGACTGTTGCAGCATCCTCACAATCATGAGAGGCCAGCGAGGAGATGCGTGCCTCAATGTGAGTGATATTGAGTTGGCCACGCCCAGCCAATAACATGACCACCAAGCCATGGCCACCCAGTCACATGACCATCAAGCCACTCCCACCACCTAAGCCATGCCCACAGAACCGGTTGTTAACAAATTTGAATCCCACCCCTGTCTCCAAGCCTTACTCCCGAGTCACCCCTTTTGTCTCAGCTGCTCTTGCCTTTTAGTAGCTCTGAGCAGACACACACTGGGAACAGGCTCCCCTTGTCCCTCAGCCTCACTGCTGCCAGGCTCCGGAGGCTCTGGACGCAGCACCCCACTCTCAGGTGGCCCTGGCCCCATCTCTTCATCGGACGCAAGACCATCGTCCGAGTCCTTTCCAGACTCCCAGACTGGTCCCTGTTCTTCCCCACTGTCCGATTCCACTGCCATCTGCACAGGTTGCTGGAGAACCACAACAGTCCCTGAAAAATATGCCTTTTCCGTAGGTCACACATTAATGAATTGTACTTAATGAACCAGTTTTGATTCACATGCAGTAATTTCTCCCTAAGCAACATAATAGCTTGCCAGAAGAGGAAGCCTTGAGTTTTGAACAGGAAGAAAAGTCAAAGAATGAGTTTCAAGAATGGGTATGGACACAAACACACATGCACACACCCTGAAATGAATAATGTAATTGAATATGATTCATTGGACCATATCAGCTAATTACGCAAACCACTCTTTGCTTTTTGCTCTTGTGTTTCCTTGTGAGGTAGTCCTCGACTTATGACAGTTGATTTAGTGACCGTTCAAAGTTAACAACAGCACTGGAAAAAAGTGACTTATGACCGTTTTTCGTACTCATGACTGTTGCAACCATCCCATGGTTACATGATCAAAATTCAGACACTTGGCAACGGGTTCATATTTATGACGGTTGCAACCTTCGGACAAGCCAAGTCTATGGGGAAGCCAGATTCATTTTACAGCCATGTTCCTAACTTACCAGTTGCAGTGATTCACTTAACAACTGTGGTAAGAAAAGTTTCCATCAGGTTTCTTCCTGCCCCCACTTCTGTAGCTAAGGCTGATTTCACATCTCAGCGTTTGCTTCTTGCTTCAGAACACAGCAAGACACAGGCAAATAATACAACAAAGCATGCTTATGAGGCATTGAACAGTAATTTGTGGTTTGGGTATAGCATGTTGTCAGCATATTATTCTCCCCATTTTCATTTGTGGAAAGACCAAGGATAAGTGACTGCTGGCTACTTGACTTTTTTTTTTCAAAGTTTTTATTTTTTACAACAAACATACAAACAAAACATAAAAACATAAAACTACTTGACTTTTTGGCTACTTGCCTTTTTATAGGTGTTTCTGCTGTGATTAATTAAAATTAATTATTATTCATTCATTTGGGACAAATCATGCTAGGAGCAGCTTGTCATCAGACAAACATGCATTTTCATAGCTACTTTCTCCACGTTAGAATGGTTTCAATACAGGATCAAAGCCACTTTTGGGTCTTTTTTTTTTTTTTACAAAATTNTTTTGGGTTTTTTTTTTTTTTTTACAAAATTCTAGGGATAGATTGATTTCAGCTGTGCCAGATTTAATATACGCTTTTATTTGTACACCAGAATTTGTCACATAGTCTCAAGTGCAAAAGATATCAACATAGGATTCAGTCACACTCCAGAAGTGCTTCAATCTGCCACCTTCTGTGTGTCCACATGAAGCAACAGGACTTTAAGAAGTCAATAACAGTTGTGCTATTAAATGTCATTAAGTAACAGGCAGAGGAAACTGTGTGATGCAATTTGCAATGCTTCTTCTGGAGGTATGTGTGTGTGTGTGTGTGTGTCTTCCAGTTCCCAGGATCTCCCACCTTGTTCTGTATCATCTTCCAGAAGTCTTCTGTCTCCATCTTTCCTTGGTTTCTTTTTCCATAGCTTTGTTGTGGTCTGCTGGCAGCCTGCGGAGATGGCAGCAGAGTTGGACAATGGAGAGGAACATGGGCCAGTCCAGGATTCTGGGGAGGATTCGGACGAGGGTCCTGTATCCAATACAGAGATGGGGCCAGGATCATCTGGGAGTTATGTGCTGACTCCGGAGCCTCCAGAATCTGACAACAGCGAGGCAGAGGAACAAGGGGAGCCTGTTCCCAGTGTGCACTGTGCAGAGCTGCCAGAAGGCAAGAACAACCAGGTTCAACAAAAGGGGCGACTCAGAAGTAAGACTTGAAGGTAATTCGCCCCTCCCATAAGACATAAAGGAGGAGCAAAGGGACATGAGCCATTGCAGGAAGCAACTTTGTTTGTACTGGTTGGTTTGAAACTTGAAGCTGTGTTGAATTTGTACTCCAGTTGACCTTGTATAACTAATTGGACATTTAGTCGGCAGCATTTCAAGTAAGATAAAGGTGCATGCTTATCAGACTTATCCTGAAGGACTTTGGCAGACTTCCATGGGACTATTTACAAACTGTTTGAGACTCATTACGGGATGTGAATGACTAAAATTCACAGCCATTGAAATAAAGAAAAAAGGATTTGGGGTCTCAATAAGCCTTGGGCAGAACAAGCCTATCATTCTCCAGCAAATGGAAGAGGAAAATAGAATGGAATGGAATAGAAATAGAAATAATAGAAATAGAATTCTTTATTGGCCAAGTGTGATTTGGACACACAAAGAATTTGTCTCCAGTGCATAAGCTCTCAGTGTACATCCAAGCAACAAGTGATAAATCATGATTATAATCATCATAAAAGAATAATGAAGGTTTCATACTGATGGGGAACATGAGGTTCCTTCCCTCTTGTAAAAGAGCAGGTATAGGTATAGAGGCCACCCCTTATTTTTCATATCTCCCCATTGTTGATCTGAACAGATTGAACCAGACCGAAGAGAAGAAGGTGAGGATACCTGCCAAGTCCAGTTTACCAGTGAGAAAATGTGACTTTCTGGTAAAATGGCAAAACATATTGGCAACTACATGGAAGGTGCCTCGGTGTGTTTTCATATAGTATCTAAGACAAACTGGGAGCTAGCTTTGAATAAGTTAGATGATCAGCACATTTTGATTTTCTGTTAACATTTGCATTAATATTTTAAAAATGTTATGCTCTAATTCAGAGGTCTCCAAACTTGGCAACTTTAATACTTGTGGACTTCAACTCCCAGAATTCCTCAGCCAGCAAAGCTGGGAGGGTAGAATGGCCACAAAACTTGTCTTATAAAGCAGGAATCAGAATCAGAACAGACCTGAAAGGACCTTGGAGGTCTTCTAATTCAGTGCCCTGCTCAAGTAGGAGATCCTATACCAATTCAAACAAGTGAGTATTGTCCAGTCTCTTCTTAACTTCTGGTGATGCAAGCTGTTCCACTGGTTAATTGTTCTCACTGTTAGGAAGTTTTTCCTCGATTCCAGGTTGCTTTTTTCCTTGATTGGTTTCCATCCATTGTTTTGTGTCCTGCCCCCTGGTGCTTTAGAAAAATAAATTAAACCCCTTCTCTTTGTGGCAGTCTCTCAAATATTTGAATACTGCTATCATGTCCCCACTAGTCTTTCTTTTCTCTAGGCTAGCCAAACCCAAGTCCTGCAACCATTCCTCGTATATTTGTTCTAGATATAGCATATTTATTGTTCCTGGGTTTTGTTTTTTTTTGTTAACTGTATTAGGAATTCTGAGGGAGAAAAGTTGTTAGTGAACAAGATAGTAGTGTTTGACAGGTAAGTAAAAAATTAAGTAAAAATTACACATGTATTTGTTTCATTAGAGAATCTATATGGTCATCTGTCTTACAGACTAACCCTGAATGTCTCAAAGCAAAACAAAAACAACAAGATAAAACACAACATAAAGTTCTCTATAAGACAACATAGCAATTCATACTACTAGCTTCTTAATTCATTCTCATCCTAGTCAATACTTGGGTGAAAAGCTAGGTTTTCATGGTCTTCTGGAAGGCTAAAAGGGTAGGGTAGGGCTCCTTAAATCTCAGGGGGAAGTAGTTCCAAAGGGCTGGAGTGGCAGCAGAGGAGCAATGCCTTCAAGGCTGCGCAAGATGACAATGTTTGAGGATGGGATCTGAACTGGATCCACCTTATCTAACCTGATAACAGATAATCAGAGTTGGAAGGGACCTTGTAGGTCATCTAGTCCAACCCCCCGCCCAAGCGGGAGACCCTACACCATTTATGACAAATGGCAGTCCAATCTCTTCTTGAAAGTCTCAAGTGATGAGACTCCCACAACTTCCGAGGGCAAGCTATTCCATGGGTTGATTGTTCTCACTGTTAGAAAGTTTCTCCTTATTTCCAGGTTAAATCTCTCCTTGTTCAGTTTCCATCCATTATTCCTTGTCTGGCCTTTGAGTGCATTAGAAAATAGCTTGACCTCTTCTTCCTCCCTGTGGCAGCCCCTCAAATATTGGAAGACTGCTATCATGTCTCCCCTGGTCCTTCTCTTCACTAGACTAGCCAAGCCCAGTTCCTGTAACCGTTCTTCATATGTTTTAGTCTCCAGTTCCCTAATTATCCTTGTTGCTCTTCTCTGTACTTTTTCTAGAGTCTCGTTCACCTAGAGACCCAATTGGATAGACACTCATCTCAGGGAAAGTGCATGTGAAAGTCTATCGCTTTGCTTTACAGAATAAATCTGAGCAGCTTCAGTGCTGAAATAATGCTCATCTCCATGTCCCACTTACCAGGGCATAAATTTCCCTGTGAACTGTTTTTAAATAATGTAAATTCCTGAAGATGTCTTGATCTCCTCTTGAGTTTATTACAGGAACAGATTATTAAACAGTGAACATTTAGAAAAGAATGCATTCCTTGGCAGAAGCTAGCATAGTTTTAGGAAGAATAAATCATCCAATAGAAGAGAATATATGTGACTCAGGGTTAAACTGTAGAGTCCTTGATGCTCTCTGAGCTTGGTTGTTTCTTAGTTGCATATAAACAGAGAGCAAACCCCACACTCAGTAGAACTGGGGGATATTGCCTACTTGGGTAATGAAATGCATACAAGCAAATAGCCAAACTCAGAGAACATCCAAGACTCCACAGAATTAATCATGAGAAACTAGTTTTCTTCCTTGATAGACCAACCACTTTAACCCACCATAGGAATGTGGTGGATGTGAACATCAGCAAAACATTCAGTCAAATCTCATATTAAATTTTGGTAGGAAAAATGGTAAGATACAGGTTAGTCTATGCTACACCATGAATAGAGAATTGTTAAAAAAATATATCCAATTAATATATGGCTTTGTGTTAAACTGAAAGCAAAGGTTCAATGGTATACCACGCTCCATTCAGTGTCTTGTGCAGTTTAACATATTTATAAATGACTTTGCTGACAGATTAGAAAATGTAACATCACATTTGCAGATTACATAAAAGAGGATACCAAACATCTTAGAGAGTCAAGATTGAAGAGTATCTTGACAAACTCAGCAGAAACCTGAAAATGTAATGCAAAATCCTACATTTAGATTTAAAAATTAATATTAGGATAGTTCTCTAGATTGAATGCTGAAGCCAATGGTATGAATCAGCTTCTCAAAATAAAACGCAGTCTTAGGCTTCATTAGCAGAAGTATACTATCAAACTGGAAATAAGACCTTGCTCCTCTCTGTTCTGCAACAGTCAAATTACAAATATTACATGCAATTGTAGGCATGTGTGTTTAAGGGAGAACATCAAGAAAGTCAAGAATGTCTGGAAGATACCAGTCAAGATGAGAAGAAGAAAAAAGGAATGGTTGGAGGCACAGGCATTGGGTATGTTCAGCCTTGAGAAGATAAAACTGCGGGGAGGCAATAGTTGTCATCAAATATCTGAAGGATTGTCAGGAAGTAGATAAGGCATAACTGTCCAGAAACTGTTTCAGGAGACAGGACAAGAAATCATGGGTTTAAATTGTAAGAAAATAGATTTTTGTTGGCTATCAAGAAAATGTTAATGGTAATTGCTGTTCAGTAATGGAAGAAACTGTCTTGGAAAATGATGGATTTTTTTTTCTTCAGAGGTTGCCTGTCTGTTGAGTATGCTTTATTGCTGGATTCCTACACTGACAAGATGGTTTAATTATTAGGGGTGTCAAACTGGTGGCCCTTGGGCCAGTTGCATCACATGCAGGCCACACCTGCCCCAGCTCCGCGAATGGGAAAACATCATAAAATGTCATGTGACGGCAACGTGACAGCATGAGTTTGACACCTGTGGATTAGATGAACTTTAACGTCCTTTCCAGCTGCAATGTTTTAGGGTTTGATGGTTCTGTGAATTACACGAATTGTCTTCTCTTATTCTGTGCAGATCAACCCATTCAGTATGCACAAACATCCCGGTAAACTCAACAAGAGTTCTGTTTTTCTTGGTACTCCAAATAAATGAGATGTGGACTCACAGGCACTTTCTATACTCCCCCAACCCTATTCCATCACATATTAAGGCACATAACTGGGACAGTTTTTTCTACTGCTGTGACACTTGCTGGTTGGGGAAACACAGTTGGAGAATCCACTAATTACTTTCCTTAACTTGTTCCATATGAAACTGCATGGACGTTCTGTATGGACTAGCTGTTTTATAACTGAGACCAGCGGTGCTCAGCCTGCTGCTTCAAATCTTAAAACCTAATTAGTGTATACTGAATGGGTCCTGTGTATATGGCAGCCTTTCCCAGCTAACTTGGACTTCAATTATATCAGGAGTCTCGAACTTGCGATGACACGTTGTCATCACGTGACATATCGCAACTTTTCCCCTTCTTCACTAAACTGGGGGTGGATGTGGCCAGAAAATGACACATCTGGCCTGAGGGCTGCAAGTTTGACACTCCTGAATTCCATTAAAAAAGGTCCTCTAACTGACCTTGTAGACTCCACATTATAAAGTAATACAGTAATATCTAAATGCAAAAATATTGGAAGAGAATCAAAAACTAGAGGATTCCCCCTCCCCCCCAAAATCCAGCAATCTATTGGAATAATTAGTCTCCTTTTGAAATGTTATATTCTGGCTGATGATCACTTCCCTCAAATTTCTCAGTTGCTCTGTCAAGGTTTAGTAGAATGGAGGAGGGATAAATACCTTTACAGGTAGAAAAAAGTAATAATAAAAACAGCTGTGAAATTAGATTACAGAATACAGGTGCACATGTTCATCTGTCAAGACACACATACAGCATAACATAATTTTTGTGTGCCTAAGTCTTTGCCCTTGATTAATGTTCCTTATAATTCAAGGTTTATTTTATTTACTATTATTTATGAAATTTGTATCTCTACCTTTTGGTGTTGGACTGGTTGGTTGGGGGAAGCGCACTAGAAAAACTCGTTTTTATCCTCTTGTTTTAAATTAGATTTTCAATGTTAACCCAATTTCTTGTACTGTATCATTTTAGAGTATTTGCTATTTTTATAGAGGAAATTCATACAGAAGTTTGTAGAGTGAAGATTTGTTTCTGAATGTTTCTTTTCTGCATGTGTTGAAAACTTGCACAATAGTGATGGGCCTCATGTGTTCTTTTCAACTTTCTGAATCTGAAAGAAATAGCATGGAGAAATGTTTTGTGACAGAGAAAAGTGAGCTAGAGTGGAAAATGAAATTACAGTATATTGTATTAATATTGTATTCTTTACCCAAATGACCTTTTGCTTTCCTCATACCACTATTACTTCCCAACAGTCACTATTAATTTCATTTTCCAAAGCTTGAATGATCCCCAGTGAAAGTTTAGTAAAATGCCTGGGGTTTTTTGTTCCAAATATTAAAACACATACTACATCCACCACTCTGGTCTTCCAAGAAGCAGTCCTGCATAAAAATAAAAAAGTCCCTCTCTAACTTCTGATCAGTGCATCTATTCAGTTTTCTTGGCATGTACAGGTGAAACTCGAAAAATTAGAATATCATGCAAAAGTTCATTTATTTCAGTAACGCACCTTAAAAGGTGAAGCTAATATATGAGTTAGACTCATTACATGCAAAGCAAGATAGTTCAAGGTGTG
>BHFT01051212.1:0-15653 GCA_004320025.1 Laticauda laticaudata
CCCCCCCCCCCAAAAAAAAGTCATTTGGACACAAGTATCAGGTAGGATAGGAACCAATTAGAAAAGTTTACAACAATCCTAGATCTAATCAGAAATTTTAAAAAGTTAGAAAGCTATAATCAGCCTTCAATTCTTCTTATGGAAGAATTTGAAAACTTTATACACAAATCACACCTTAAACTCTTTTGCAGCAGAGTATCTGGTCTCCTTCGTGGCAGAACCCAGTTTCCATTTTGTTCTGTTTTTTTGCAGCTGTCAGATTTACTATCAAGTTTCTTTTAAACAAGAACCCAGTCTAAGAATTTAATAAAAGTAGAAAAATCAATCTTTAAAAGTGCCAAAGAATGTATATCAGTATAAATATTTTTTGGCATTATACAATTTCAGATTGGAAAGATCTTCTCCTTAGAAATTATATCCAGATGCTGGGAGAGAAAGGGAAGATTCTTCTACCATCCTAGGAAAGCCAAATATCCCTAGAGAATGTTTTAATTTAGCTACATATTATTGGGACCCATTCGTATGCTGCAGACTTATCACCACCTCAGGATTATCATCTTTGAACCTTTACAAAAAGAGGTCATTCCAGAGCTGTAGACATGCTGGTATTCTAGGCAAAGTCATATTCTGCCACCCCTATGATTATATTTAACCCTTGAGCAGGTATGCAACTGGGAAATATGATCAGATTTTACACTCGCATTGTGGATTTTCAAACTCTTTTCAATTGTAGCACTCCATAAAATTTGGTGCCCTAGGTGACTGCATGGTTGTTTAAGTTGAGACTAGCCAGTATTTTACCAAAAGAGAGCCAGTTTGGTATGCTGCAGGACCTTGGTCCAGTCCTTATTTCTTAGCCCTTGGGAGAAGGCAAGGACAAAACATTTTTGAAACCTTGCCAAGAAAACTTCAGGGACTTCTCACACAAACACACACACAAAATCCAGCTTACCACATTTCGGGCTTCATATTATTTCTCTCTTCTCCCCCAACCACTCCATATCCCCTTTATCCTAAAGAGAAGGAAAAAAAGTTTTTGAGAAGTTTTTGCAATTACATTCCTGCTTTGAATTTGGATTCCTCTTATCTGATCTTTGTCTTGGCTGTAGATCCTTGTCCTGTTCTTTAAGGTTATTCTTACAGTCTATTACAGTTATTAGCAGGCAAGGGCAGAACAGCTGGACAGGCATCACCAGCTGTTGAAAGTACAATAAACCATGAAAACCATTCTATCATGTTCTGAAAGCACTCTTTCTCCTGGTGGTTTTAAAGAAGAGATTAGATGAATGTAAAGCCCATGTCACACCGAACCAACGGATGCAAAGAGGATGTAAAACGGACAAAAAACCTTGCCATCCGTTACCATCGTTTCGAAAATCCAAATACTCACTGCCTCTCCATTTTCTCTTGCCTTCGTCTATCTGCGTCCAGCATCTCCTATCTATTGAGCTTTGTCATCTGCCTCTCAACAGTCTTTGGGCTGCCTACAAACTTTGCGCGGAAAATGTATCCAGTTCGTCCGTTTTCGCATCCGCTCGCATCCGTTACGCATCCGCTATTATCGCTTAGGATCCGCTCGCATCACGCAACTCGCATCCGCGAGCCGGGATGCAGGGAGGAAGCCGGGCACTACGGGTACGCAAAGCGCATGAGAACCGCATGGGCAGGAAATACGCATTGCAGCACAGAAACACAAGGCGTCTATAAAATGCGATAAAACTGTTCGCTAGAGGCGACCTATCTCGATATTAAGAGTCTACAGTCGATGCCGAGAGGGATCCCTAGAGGAACATGCCTAGAGCTGCATCGCCTAACGAAGGGACACCTATAACTGCTCCTATAATAAAAGGGCAGGACGACTCGTCTGCATCTCTTCTTTCAGACCAGCAGACGCTATCCAGCGTGTGCAGATCCTGTCTGCAGCCCTTTCGTCTGCCTCTTGCCTTTCCACGCATCAGTTAACATGTCCACCGGGGATTCTGTAACATAAGTATCCTTCTGGCCATCATGCCCAAACATCATTCTTGCCAAAACAGCTCCTGTGCCAAGCACATGGCATGCAGCGTCTGGTGATGAATCGTCCTACCGCCACCGCAGAAGAAGAGATAGAGCGGAACGTCGCACCCAACACAAGAGTCTGGAAGAATTTCGCAAAGAATTGTCGCTCCAGAAGGCAGAGATGGATGGATTTTGTCACAACGTACCTGATGGGTGGCTGGACGTCGCTCAGAAATCAAAGCACAACGATAGTGGTTTCCAGAAGACTATGCATTGCAGGATGCCTCACACGCCACTGTTTCGACCGATTTGTTCTCGCACGCTTCTGGACACCATCAGGTAGCACCAAGGACAAACCACCACACGTTTCCCGCGCCCAGCCTGGACGACCTGTGGCTCAAGCGTGACACTTCACTCTGCACCAGCCTGCGCCTCAAGGGGACCACCTACAGAGCATGCAGTGCTGGTCTGAGGGCCTTATCCAACACCACATCTCAGCAATTGTGGTCAGATGCAAGTGGTGGCCAGGCCATTAATCGAAAGAAATACATGGAGGAGCTCCTCCAGTGCCCCTCCACTGAAAGAAGGATGGAAGAAAGGTTGCAGCAGCCAGTGGTCCATCAGAAGTGGACTTCCCCCAACACCGTTGCGAGCAATATGGTGGCCAAAGCACAGTGGCCTGGCAAGCGCCAGGCCAGGCGGGGTCCACTGATATTTCAACTTACAAGGGGCTTCTTTCAGCATTGTCTCTTCGCCCACAACCCAAAGCACTGTACAACCTCAACAAATGGCTCGATGCTGACTACCTAAGATTCATGCTCCACACCTATACATCTGATATGCGCTCTCCAAGGCAACGGCTCATCTTCAGAATGGCCAAGGTACAACGCCAGTCACCTCAGAGCAGAGTCGGAAGGCAACCTCATCGTGCGGTTCTCCCAGATCCAGAACCCTAGCACCCCAAACTGACACGCAAAAAGATGTGCCCTACTTCATCGTGGAGGGGATGGACCCTTCTCCTGCACAACCTACCTCTGGAAGGCCGGCCGGAGCAGTTTCCAGGACTCCTCCCCCGTCTGAAGGAGAGGCATCTTCAATCTACAGGCTGTCCAGAGGCAAGGCGGGTAGTGACGAGAACCGCCTTTGGGCATCCCTGGCCAATAGTTCCATGGTACCTTCTCACCACCCATTGGCACGCACTCGCCCCACAGACCGTGAGAGAATCGTTGGAAGCTTTGCTTGCATCGCCTGCACAATATCAATGCGCACCCGCGTACCCAGTCTTCGGCAGAACAGCTCGTGATCCATACAAGGCAATGGGTGACATGGAGCCTGGGAATGGCAGACAAGGCGAACCTGATCGATTATGAGGACTGTGCTCAACGGCTCCAACATAAGCCTTCCACATGAAGCGAAGAAGCAGACGCAACTCCTGAAAACACTGGTGCAGCTCCCCGAGCTGGAGCAGTGGAGTGGGAAGACAGGATGAGGTAGATGCTTGATGGGATGCTTCCTCAGCCGGTCTTCATCACCTTGTGTGAGATTCGTTCCCTAGTTGTTTTTGGTTGACACCACTTACAATGGAACAGCGGCCGCTTAACTTACAGATGTTTGCTGTTTATGTTGAATGTGTGGATCGAATGATTAAATGTCGTAATTGGACATCAATTAAAGGGAGCGCATCAGGTCGTCGCACCTGGTTAGGGTGGACCATGTACTAGTCCCACTAATGCCCATGCACTCGGTGAGGAGGTTTATCTTATCCCCACTGCTATTCCTAACCCATCCCACAGCTATTACCATCCCCCACAGTAGTCATCAACCCCATCCATAGCCTATCCCTTAATTCATACCCAAATCCCACAAGCATGCAAAGGCTTAAAAACATCTATTAAACACAGTCTCATCCACTCCAAAGCACTTTATTAAAAAAAGAATGAAGCAAGTGTGTGAATCATAAAATAGACTTTATTAATCAGAAGCTATAAACACAAATAAAGGTCTCTGCACCCCTCTTGGATTCGAGCAGTCTCAGGGTGAAGGGTCCAAAGTTGCTGTGGACGCGGTGCCTGTGCTGGAGTGCTTTTCATGCAGCTCCTCCAGAAGCAGAAGCAGCAGAAGCCCCAAGCCCAGAAGAGCCGAGGACCCATGTGCAGAAGCCCCAGCAGAAACCAGCAGTGAGGGCAGGGCGGCAGGCATGGGTAGCCCTTGTCCCCTTGCCAGGGCTGGCCAGGCAGATGGCTGAGAGCTTGCTGTGCTTCCACATGTTTTTGGGGTTGCTGGACTGGCAGGGAGGCTGGCAGGAACCAGGCTGGCAGCAACGGCTGGCAGGAAGGTGGCAGGCCACCAAGGCTGGCAGGCAGACAGCAAGGCCTGGCAGCAGGCTGGAGGCAGGTAGCACGCCAAGGCTTGGCACCAAGGCTGGCAGGGCAGGCATTCCACCAGGCTGGCAGGAAGGCTGCAGGCAGGCAAGGCACCAAGGCTGGCAGAAGGCAGGCAGGCAAGGTGGCAGACAGACTGTCTGGCAGCAAGGCTTGCAGTGCAGGCTGGCAGCAAGGCTGCAGGGAGGCTGGCAGGAGGCTTGCAGGCAGGCTGGCGAGCAAGGCTGGCAGGGAGGCTTGCAGGCCAGACATGCAGGGCAGGGGCAGGCAAAGGCAGCCAACCGTCCTGGGCAGAGGGTCTTAACTCTGAAATGGCACCTGCTTCCGAAAAGGCTAACTTCCATTTTTCGGGGGGGCTTGACGCAATGCATCCCCCCCGCAGCGCCAATTAACGCCAGGCATCCGCTAGGCTTCCGCTTGTGCATCCGCTTGCATCACTTCTTCCGTTCGGCGTCCCGTTCTGTATTATCCACTGTAACTCCACTTCCGCGTCCGCTTCGCTGAGGCCCCCCGGAAAGGCCCTGCCGGTTGCGCCATCCGTCCCATCCGCTTCCCTCTTCCACTGGGCTCCCATCTCCAACATCACGCTTTGCGATCCGCCCTGCGTCCTCCCCGCGTCCATGTTATCGCGCCGGTTATGACAAATTTTTGGCCCCTTTGAGCACGGATACACACGATGGACATTTTGCTCGTCCAGTTGTGTCCTTTTTTTGGCATCGCTTGGCCGGATGGTCACCTGTGACATGGGCTTAAGCTTAATACAGTGGAAGAACTTTCAAAGCCACCTCTTTCCTGAATGGAATATCGCCAGGGAGGCTCAGCAAGACATAAGATCATTTGGCCATTTGACCCTAGTAGCCCTTTATCATTCATCCACTCATATTAGCAAAGGTTACACCACAGGCCATGGTATTTCTAAACTCATGCTTTGCCTTTAAATAGTATGTTTTCAAATTATACTGACGTTGAGGACATAAGCGTTTTTTTAGAAATTAATATAACTAACCTTAGTTATCCTAGCTGGTTATCTCACCCTAGGGGTTTCATTGCTCTCCAGAGATATTTTAAGCAGACATTTTTCATTTCTACCCAAACAATATCGTAGTGAATTGCACTCCTACTCTCACTTTCTTCTATTCTAAATTCTCCAGTATATCTGGAAAATGTGTCAAGCAATAACCTCATTGAGGACCAGGGGATTCTGAAAGTGGTAGGAAGAGATATGATAAAGTGTAATATAGATTCAGAACACAATAATATGTCAATTGAAAATATAATCACAAAAACGTCCTAGTTTTTATGAGAATCCTTTCTTTTCACATTATCAATCAGCATTTTGCATTGACTTGTGACTCAAGTCATTACATTTACTTTGTAAAGCCCTGTCAACACTGCACATACCAGATGGGAAGAGGATGTTAAATGGAAGAACCAAAACACTTGCCATCCGCTATGTGTTAACGCATTGCTCTCGTTTTGTACTCACTGCATACGATTTGCTTCTCTTATACCGTACCAGCATCCGTCTATTCGATAGTTTCAGTCCACTTCAGGGGTTTTTGAGCTGCTCAACTTTTTGAAAGATGTGCAGAAAATGTAATTCACTGACGTCACATTCTGCATCCGCTAGGCTCCGTAGGCATCCGTTCTGCATTCCGTTACGCATCCACTATATCCGCTGGATTTACAACGCATCCGAGCAACTAGATTCTGCTCCAGCGGTAAACAGACGCAATGGGGAAGCGGAAAAAGATGACGGAGACGGATGCAGAATGGGAAGCAGAAACAAGAATCGAAAAGGCAGATGCAGCTCGCAAAGAAAGCATTTAAAATGGACAATGTTCCACAGAAAAAGGGAACCTATCCAGGTTGGATATTAAGGAGTGTCTAGAGGATGCTGAGGATGCAAAAGGGCACGAGTGGAAAATCTATAATGCCTATAAAAAAGGGGGATGAATCTCACCGTATCTCACTGTTCAGTCCAGGCAGCCCTTAGCTGTGCAGACCTCTGCAGCCTTCATCTGGCTCTTGTCTTCACAGCATCCAATCATCTTCCACCATGGATCGTACACGTCTTTGGCAAGCCACCAATCTTCTGCAAGCAGTACGAAGCCATCTACGATCTTCTCTGAATCTCATCTCGGAGAAAGGAAGGCGCCATAGAAGAGTATGAGTCCTAGAGATGGATCAGAGAGAGAGCGCAGAATTATGGATGTACAACTAAGCTGATGGTGGAGCTCGGAAAGCGAAGCACTCTGTGCATTTCCAGGAACTGTCATGAGGATGGCCTCCAAGCCATGGGTTTGTATGAAATTGTTGCAGCGCTTGACACCCAGGATTCACCAAGGCAGAGCCACCAACGGTTCCACCCCAGCTGACCTGGGCTCAAGTTGGACACTCACTCCTGTGCGCACCTGGCCTCAAGGGGACACCTACAGAGAGCAGGAAGCACGGTCTTGGAGGGTTGCCACACAACACCATCAGCATTGCTGAGATCCAGAGAGCGAAGTGTGCAAGCTCATCACAGAATACATGAGAGGAGCTCCTTACAGTGCGCGCCACCATTGAAAGAAGGCTGAGAAAGTTGCAGAGCAGTGAGTATCAGAGCGACTATGAAATGACTCACAACACCATTGGAGACGCTAGAATGGAAAGCACGTGGCCTTGCAAAAGCTCCAGCCAAGTACAGAGGTCCACTTAATCACAACTGACAAGGAGCTTCTCTCAGCATCTTTCCTCTTCGGCATGATCCGAGTGCTGACTTACAGATTTCAGACGATGATCATCGATGCTTCAGGCAAAAAAAGGTCATCTTCAGAATGCCCAGGCTATACAACCCAGTGTGCTCCAAGAAGGGCTGGAATGAACCTCATACATGGACTCTCCCAGATCCAGACCCCTGCCCCAACGACACAGATGATGCCCTACATCATATCGTGGGGGATGATGCCTTCTACTCAAATCCATAACCTCATGAAGCCTCACACCTCCACGATGCCTCACCATGAGAGAGGATCTTTCAACTGCAGGCTGTCGTAGGGCAAGTCGGGTATGAGAGAATGCCTTTTGACGTTCATGGCAACAGGTTTCAGTGTATTCTCACCAACCATGCAGCATTGCCCACAGCGCCGTGAGCGCGCGCACGCGTCCATGGAACTTGCTGGCATCCCTGCACGATCTTCAATGACGCACCGCTACCAAACAGTGTTGCGAACAGCTCATGGACCTCCAACAAAGGCAATGGGGATCATGGCAGCCTGAGGAGTGGGGAGGCAAGGCAAACCTGAGGATACTGTGGATGTGCAAAGGCCCCAATCAGAGCTCGACGTCAAGGGAAGAAGCAGTGCGCAACCTCCCGAAAGGACACCCTGGTGCAACTTCCCCAGCTGGGCGGTGGAGTGGCAAGACAGGATTTGGATAGATGTTAATGGATGCCCTTACAGCCTGGTTCTCTCACAATGGATGAGATTGGCCATGTTATGTTGGGTGGGCCTACAAATGAACTGGCATTTATAAGAGAGTATGTGTTTATTGTGACATGTAGTGGCATCAATGTATTATGTTATTTAGATAATAAAAGGGCCATAGGTGTAGCACCTGGAGGGTGACCAACAGTCCCACATATGCTTGCACTGGAGGATGTATCTATCCCCACAGCTATTACCCCATTCCAAAGTTCCCTTGCCCATCCACCACTGCTATCCTCACCCACTCCTCACCAAACATCGCATACTGCTTAAACCATTTCTATAAAGTTCCACCAAACTATATTAAAAAAAAAGAAAGTGACGGGCAAGTGTGTGAAATCAAAAGAAAGACTTTATTAACAACAAGCATATAAAAAGAAAAAAATGACCGCAAGTCTAAGTGTTCCACAAGAAAAGTTCCCACAGTAGCAGCCAGCCCAGGTGCTTCTGGGCACTCCTCTTTGTCGCTCGAATCTCAGGGGTTGAGGCGGTCCAGGTATAGAGTCCGTGTGGAGGTGGTGGTGCTGAGGTGCTTGTCTGAGCGCCATTGGGTGCAGAGCTTCATGCAGAGGTTAGCACCAGCAGAAGCACACCACAGAAGCGAGTAGCATCCAGCTCCTCCAGAATGCGAAGCGCAGGAACGCTGCAGCCCCAGAAGGAGGCGAGCCCGGTGTACAGCAAGCCCCAAGCAGAAGCAGAGTGAGGCCAGGGGGCTGGTGTAGCCCTGGTCCCTCTTGCCATGACTGCACAGGATGGCTGAGGCTTCTGTTCTTTCCCCCATGGTTGTGGGGTTGTCTGGCAGGCCATAGCAGGAACCAAGGCCCAGGAAGGGCAGGCCACCATAGGCTGGCAGGAAGGCTGGCACCAAGGCTGCAGGAAGGCATAGGCAGACAGCAAGGCTGGCGCAGGGAGCGGGCAGCAAGCTGTGACAGGGAAGGCTGGCAGGTCGGGTAGGCTACCCAGGTCTGGCAGGCCAGGCAAGGCATCCAAGTCTGCAAGGAAGGGATGGCAGAAGGCTGGCAGGCAGACTGGCTTGCAGGGAGGCTGGAAGGCAGGTGTCAGCGAAAGGCTGCAGGCAGGCAGACAGCAAGGCTGGCAGGGAGGCTGCAGCAAGGCTGGCAGGCAGGGCAGACAGCAAGGCTGGCAGGGAGCTAGCAGGCAGGCTGGCAGCAAGTGTGGCTAGCAAGGCTGGCAGGAACAGGGCACGGTAAGCAGTCAATCGTCTGGCAGCAGGTCTTTCCTTCCTGAATGTGTGACTGCCTTCCGAGTGGCTGCTTTCCCTCTTATATCGCGGGGCCTTACGCAAGCAGGTCTCCCCGCATGACACCAATGAATAACGGCTCAGGCATGCAATTAAGGCTTCCGCTTGTGCATCCGCTAGGCTTCCGCTGTGCATTCCCACTTCATCCGTCCTGTGCCATCGCTCTGACATCCGACTGTATCCAGTTCCTGTGTCCGCATTTGCTGCGCCCCCCCGAAGCCTTAGGGATGTGCCAGCCGCCTCCCATCCACTCTTCCATCCGCTGGGCTTCCATTCGCATCTGCGCTTCCTTCCGCTTCTGCGGTTCTCCCCACGTCCATTCTTTCCGTGTTATCCGCTCTGGTTATGCAAATTTTTGCCCCTTTTGAAAGCGGATAACAACGGATGGAACATTTTTCTCACTTTTTACTAACGTTTTGCATCCGTTGGGCAGTGTGACAGGGCCTTAAGTACTGTATATATTAGATATTTTACATTATATAATTTACTGCATCTTATTACACTTTTCTTACTGGAGCATTGAAATATTATAATCCAGTAAGTTAACAGTGCCATATCTGTGTCCAACTTGGTGCCATATGTATTTATTTTGTATTGTTTTAATTGTTTTACATGCATTCTTATGTTCGTGGATATATGCTGCCCAGAGTCACTTGTTGAGATGGGCAGCTAGAGAAATTAAATATATACAGTAAATCAAATAAATAAGAGTATATTTGTATAGCACTGAGAGTCTCTCTGTGACGAAGATAGACCATTTCTAAATTTAATAACTAATACATAAAATCCAAAAGTAAGCAAGGTTCCTTGGATCTTGCCTGTTATTGACCCCCAAAACACAGCATAAAATAAAATAAAATGGCTGCAAGCTCTGCCAATGAAATAACAAGAGCTGCCACCCTCTTCTTCTTAGCAGGACCACAAACACAGGAAAAGAAGTAAAACCAGATAAAAACAAGCTATTTCATAGATAAAAAAGCAGAAAAGAGTACAAAAGGAAGAGTACAACTATGGAAGAAGGAAGCAGAAACCCAAAGTCAAATTAAATAGAAGGAAAGAAGACATTGAAGGCAAAGAAGATACTGAAGGTCTCTGGGAGGGGTTGGAAAAGTTCTTCCCAGTGCAGTAAATGGAACATGGTGCAGAAAGTGCAGAAAATGGAGCATGGAAGCTGAAAATGCATACAAAGCAGCTAGTGAAAAGTTTGGGTTTTCTTTCAACCCTTCAAGCTTGATTGGTTTAGGATCAGAGGAAAGTGCAGAAAATATGGGTGTGCCCTTCCTGCGTCCCATACTATAAGGAAGACTGCCATTCTGAAACAGCTACCCTACTCATAAAGAGGCTGCTTACCCATATAAGGTTAGGTGATCCAACATCCAGGGACATATGCTATAGAATGAGATATAATATTTAATGTATATGAATATTATATCAATATTATATTAATATATTAATAATAAACAGAACAGAACAGAACAGAACAGAACAGAACAGAACAGAACAGAACAGAATAGAATAGAATAGAATAGAATAGAANAAACAAAGTCTTTACTGAAGTAAGCAACAGTAACGGAACAGTTTGGCTGAAGCCGCGGCAGCCTTTTTATACAGGCTTGCCTGTCAGCTTGTAGCCAATGGCAGCTATTTGACTTTGCCGCCTTTCAGTGGCTCTTTTGGATTGGTTCCTAATGAACCAATCCAATGCTTAGTCTTTTAGCCAATCAGATTGCATAGTTTGGAATATATCATTCTATACAGAACACCCTTTAACAGTTTTAATCTTTTAATAATTTTGCCTATGGTCAAACACAGCAAGAGCTCTATTGAAAGTATTTATGTAAAATGTACATATGATGTATTTTCACACATGTACATTTGATGTTAATCAAAAATGGCATCATGAATTTGTAGTCTCTTGGAATATCAATGATAGGAGGGCATAGGAGGACTAGAAGCAAAACATTACACTTTCTATGATCTTTACCAAAACATATTTGCTTTTTAAGTCCTTAATCTGGATATTATAGCTATAATTTATTTTGTATTTGTCAAATACTATGTATACTATTTTAGTAGTCTATATCAGCATTTCATTAAAAATCCATTCACCAACATTTTATTATAGAGGAAAAAATGTCTATATATGAGGGTTCCTGAAAAGTGAACCTAATCTGAACAATGATTAGTGGAAAACACTATAACTTTCTGTGAGAAGCCGAAAGGATGTTTATTCACAGAAAATTTTTTATAGAGAAAGACAAACTTATATACCAAGCTGTATTCTGGAGAGAGAAAATGTTTCTCTCAAAGCCTTTCCCCAGGGCAGCCATCACATTGTGATCTTTGGTATGACCCAAAAAGGGAAAATATTAAGTGTATTCAGCATTTGATATTTGTTTTTCTCAAGTCTATTGGACACCCTAGCAGATGCATAACAAGCACTAGGCTGAAATATCTGTATGTTGGAAGTGTAATGTGTCAGAAGGAGTAATGAATCATATGTTTGTGATTGTTCCATGTTGACACCATTTCAGCTTAATATTCAAAGTCTTCCATGCTATAAATAGGCCATTAAGGAAAAATAAAGGCCAAAGATGTGAATGTGATGTTAAAATATGTCTCTCTATACTTATATCAAGACATGGAAGACTCTGAATTTAACATCTGTGGGCAGATATTAGGAAGATCATTTTATTCAAGTGGAAAAAAAACTCTAATATAATTAATTTAAATCCTGAGTGTAAGATACGTTTTCTACATATGTACCAGCCTTCTCCCAGTGCTGCAGAAAATCAAGATTCCCATTTTAAAAGCATTAATTCCATCACGTATATATTTGCTGTAACAGATATTCTTTGTTTGTTTGCTTGTTTTTGGTGTCTTCTGGTTTTGGGGTTATCCTTTAAATTTATATTCTGGTTATGGCTTTTCTTTTGTTATAAATTAAAAACAATGAATAATAATAATAATTATTATTATAAAAGGAAGAGAAAGAAAATAAGATGGTAAACTAAGATGGTGATCATGTTTCTCATGGCAACAATATATTTCTGGAAATGTTTTATTTCAGTCTTTCACTGTCAAAATGTTCTTGAGACCCCGGGTATGTTGCAGTTGCAACAAAAATATAGCACAGCTAATGGCCATGTCAAGCAACACAATCCTAACTTCTGATTTCTCCTTCGCATGAACAAATTATTGATTCTGTGATCAGCTAAGAAACCATGTTTAACTCTTTAGATACAGAATAGTGAAAGAGTTATTAGACATAAATAGATTGGGTAACCTTATATCTGCTAGAAATCATGAGTGACATATGGTATGTTAATTTTTAAGCAGTTAGCAAATCATCAGAAATAATATGAGACAATTAAAATAATCACATTATTATGATTCAGAAATAAATGAATATGCCCATGTTAATTTTGCCCTGGAATATGAAAAAAAGTTCACCTAGTCTATGAAGCAGAGTATAATCAAATTACATATCAAGCGTTTTACAGGTCTGAAATAACAAAGCAATTTGCTACAAAATATAATATTTATAGGAGTAGAATTCATTGAAAATTTGAAATATCTTCTCACGTTCAATAGCACGGACAGATTAAGCAGTAAGGATAAAATGCCAGAAAAAATAGAAAGTGCCCATTTATAGTTCTCTCATTGCTTGAGAATTGCAACTTGAGTAATTCTGATAGAATTAAAGAAGAGCAACAGAAATAGACCTAAGGAAACTTTAAAAAAAAATTTAATCAGTATTTGGGAAGCCAAATAACTAAACCATAAATGAACTCATCATTATGGTATTTGACCTGATTCTAGAGACCTATAGACTGGTTTATGCAACACTAACATTTGCACAAATTTTAAAAAAATATTAAGTACAAACAAAATCCAAACGTTAACTATGTAAATTCAAATAATTGTAGACTTCCATTTTGGCTAATGTACATTTGTTTCAGATGCTACTAGTTAGCCTCATAAGTCATCGTCATACCCTTTAACCTTGGAATGATTTTAGAAGCTACCCCACTTGACATCTGTGTTAACATCATTCTTCTTGCAAAAAAACCTCTTCCAGATTTAATGCCAGGCAGTATTTACTGCTCAGCCCGCTTCGTAATTTTCCTAGCCTCAAGTTCCCATACTGTTTCTCATTTTTGATATGCAGCCAGTTGTTTCAAGTCTGCTTATTGAATATCTGTTTAGTTGGATCTCTGCTTGAAGATGCTCTACTGTGCTGCCCATTGGAAGCAAGCTTTACTACTTTCTGCTTTCCTAACCCAATGGCTCAGGTTCCTGGACTTCTCTCTACAGAGTTCCCTCAGACTCAAAGACTTCCTTCTGCCTGGGCTGTGAGCCATTCCCAAATAAATTTTTCCATTTTTATGTTGTCAGCTTAAAACTCCTCTCCTTAGTGACTGTAATTAAAGCAGGGATAAATCTGAACACTTGAGTTTGTCATTGGAAATTCGAACCAGAATAAGGTATCTGGCAAAAGGTGGCCTGCCCATTGTCTTCATGTTTGTGTTTAGGGATATATCTTTGATATATCAAAGTAAAAATAGCAGCCATGACCACACATTTGAAGCCCCACCTCTTTTTATTTGTCACACATATAGTGCCATATAAGAAAAGGGCAGAGTTCATATAGATACATCTGCTGTGTTGACTGTTTTGACACTACCACCCACATTCGTGATCACCTTGGCTATGTTGTTGAATGGGAGCCCCCAAAGTTTGCTAGTCTTTGAGACTCAGTGTTCATTATCTTTATAGGAGCTGCTTACAAATGTACTACTGTATCCAAGAGCTGTGAGTTCTAGTCCCACACATTTGTTTAATCTTATTTTGTGCAATCTGGCAAGGACAGAAAGCAAAATAGGCATGTCAGAAATAAACCCATATCTCTTAAGGGGTTATCTCCTTCCATATGTTCTTGTTGTTTTATTATTTCATTTGATATCTGTCAGATTTATCAAATAAAGATCAACACTGTCAAATACTTATCTACCACAGAAAAGTCATCCATTATTTAGAAAATATTATTTTATGGCTCTTGTTGAAGCATCTATGGCAACACACTGGAAACTACATAAAGGAACCACACAAATAGAAATTGATCAATCTATGGAGAAAATCTATATACGTTATATTAAAAGTATTATTAAATAACAATTACAGACCATATCAGTCCAACCTTAGCATATATCAGACATCAAACCTAGAGTGCTTTTGGACTAAGGTTACTCAGATTGTGTTGTCCTTTAAAATGTGTAAAGATCAAATACTACTACAAATAGCTAAAAACTGGTTCCACTAAGTTTAGCAAAAAGCTTAAATAGCATTTGAAACCAACAAAGAAAACCCAAACTTTATTACTGGTATGTTTCTGAATTGTTCATGACAGAAAAACTAAAAGGGATTTTTTTCTGCTTTTTTATTGTGTCTAATTCTTCACCAAGTTAGACACAAATAAAAAAGCAGAAAAAGATTCTTTTAAATTTTTTTGTATTTTTTAATTTTCCTTCATTTTTTTAATGAAATATTTCCAGTTGTTTTATAAGTTTATTTTCTACAAAGTTGATAATATGATTATACTGAATATTGATCGATTGGAAAGGACCAACTCCTTGCCAAACCTATGGTTACTAGCCATGGTCATCCCCATCTTCAAAAAGGGAGACCCCAGCCTTGTTGAAAATTACAGACCAATATCTTGATGTTGTGTCACCTGTAAAGTCATGGAATCAATTATTAACCAATCCATTATCCTCTACAACCTACTCTCTAACAAACAATTTGGTTTAAAAAAAAAATATCCTGTAATCTGCAACTCCTACATTGCAAAAACATATGTGTCAGCTGGTGCTCCATTCAAAATTCAAGAAAGAAATACTTAGACTCTTTAAATTAGAGAAAAGATTAGAGTTAAATGTTCTAGTTTGCAATAGTGTCTAGTATCGCTTTGGCGGATCTTTACTGCTTCCATTGAAGCTCGAGATGACGGAGAGAGGTGAGTCTGGAAGGTGAGCTGGAGGTGTTACATTACTACTATTGTTAGAAAAAATGTGAGGGCGAGGAGGTGGTATGTTGTTTCATCAGGTTAGGATGATTCTATAATTTTCGCTTATGCTTGTCTTTATCTTAGACTCTGCGCATGCTGCAAACCAATCTACTCTAAGGAATATGCCGCAGGTTACTCTCTCCGTGACTCTAGACGGCCGTCCATGTGCCACCACCTGAGAAAGATTGCACACATCGCATCGATACATTATCATATTCTTCTAATTGAGGTGAGGAAAAACAGAGGGATTTTTTTTTACCTCCATTTATTGGGGCAATAACTATCATTATTGGTGTATGGAGCCGTCATAACTAGAGCCCAGATATGCTGGTGTGGAATAGCTGTAAGTTTATGATCGTGACTCTTGAGCACAGTGGGAAGCATTTTGTACAATACACTATGTGAGTTATTGTTGATCTTAACGTGACCTAATTTCTCAGATTAGAATCTTATGCGTTGCTTAGCCACTCATTTTCAGT
>BHFT01051217.1:0-33286 GCA_004320025.1 Laticauda laticaudata
GGGGTCTGGACTGGAAGCCCATGATGAGGTTGTGTTCCAGCCCCTCCTTGAGATGACTGGCGGTGTATTCCTGGGCATCTGAAGCTGACCCGTTGCCTGAAGCATCGATGTACATGAACTTGTAGTCAGCATCGACCATGGCGAAGAGGACGATGCTGAAGAAGCCCTTGTAGTTGAAATAAGTGGACCCCGACTTGGCTGGTGCTTTGCAGGCCACGTGCTGCCATCTATGGCTCCAATGGTGTGGGGGAAGTTCACCTCTGATACTACTGCTCTGTAACTTTCTTCCATCCTTCTTCAGTGGAGGGGCACTGGAGGAGCTCCTCCAGGTATTCTTCGATGATGGCCTGCACCACTTCTCTGACCACAATGCTGATGGTGTTGTGTGGCACCCTCCAGCCGTACTGCATGCTCCCTGTAGTGGTCCCTGAGGCAGGTGGTGCAGAGTCAGTGCACCTTCGAGCCCAGGGTCCAGCTGGGCCGAAGTTGGTACTCTGCTTGTTCAACCTGCTGGTGTCAGCCGCTGCACAACTCCGTCAAACATGGCTGGAGGCATCCTCATGAAGTTCTGGAATGCCACGAGGGTTTTCGTTCCTCAGCTCCACCATCAGCTTGTTGTACAGGCCATACTCTGCTCTTCTCCTGATCCATCTTCGGACCCAGATGCTTCTTGGCCGCCTCCTTTCTTCCCGTAGTAGAGTTCACAGAGCTCTAAGATGGCTTCGCACTGTTGCAGAACGATGGTGCTACCAAAAAGGAGTTTGTTACGATCCATGGTGGACATGACTGGATGCTGTGGAAGAGCAAGTGGCAGATGAAGGCTGCAGAGGTCTGCCACAGCTGGGCTGCTGGGCTGAAAGTGAGATCCAGGTGAGTTGCTCCCCTTTTATAGCAATATAGGTTTTCCCACTATGTGTCCCTTTGCATCTCTAAGCATCTCTAGACATCATTAAATATCCGAGATAGGTCCCCTCTGAGAACGTTTTTTCCTGTTTTAAATGCTTTCTTTGCGTGCTGCATCCGCTTCATGCTTCTCCGTCCGTGCTACAACCCTGCGCATCCGTTCCGGCTTCCTCCCTCTGTCGTTTTACCGCTGGAACGGATGCGAGTTGCGTGGATGCGCAGCGGATGCCTAGCGGATATAGCGGATGCATAATGGATGTCCCCCGTATGCCTGGTGGAATGCAGAACGGACCGCATTGGATACATTTTTCTGCTCAAAAGTTTTGAGCAGCTCAAAACCTTTTGAGCGGATGAAATGTCAATAGACGGATTCTGGACGGATAGAGAGGAAGCAAAACGGAGGCAGTGAGTACAGAACGGAAGCATCGCGTTAACCAACGATGGTAAGTGTTTTTCTCCATTTTACATCCTCTTTCCATCCATTGGTGAAGCAGTTGACAGGGGCTTTACAGATCTATCAGAGTTGTAGCACAATACAAAACATAAAAGCAAATGTAGGGAGGAATCTACTCCACTACTCTCAACAATGTTATAATTTTGACTTCTTTTAAGCTGAGGAACTGTAATCTGTTGATGGACTAATGTGAAAACACTCTTCACCACAAAAGGTTATAAAGCAAGATACACGTCTTAAAGGTTCCACGTGAATCCCAGGAAGCTCTTTTAGATCATTAGATGAAAAGTCCAACAACTTGTGTCCAAAAATAACTAGAAACGGGAAATCTAAAGACAAAGCATAAAAACTGGTTGTTTCCCTGGTTGTTCTCCAACAATTGGCATCTGGAGTCATCCTGCCACTGAACTGAGGGTTCCATTTGGTTATTATGCTGAATAGTATAATGGTTTAATCTTCCTAAATCTGGCTTACTCCCCTCTAAGAATATAAGAATCAATGGTTCATTACCCCATCTTGTGGCAAGTTCAACTCCCAGAATTTATAGCAATGTTAACAGATAGATTCTATGGTGTTACCTGGCTACCTAATACAAATTTGGAATAATTAGCATGCATGTAAATTGGGTAGGGGTGAGGAGGTAAGTTACATCACCATATGTAATTTTACTCTTGCACTGAATCATCTCCAAACTGGCAATAAAATAGGCAATGATATTCAATGCAAGGGTAAAATTATATATGGTGATGTAACTTTCTTCCCCACTTCTACCCAAATTGTTTCAGAGCAATTTACCAACTTTAATCCACAACATTTGCAGCCATCCTATTTATCTCCAATTTTAGATAGACTTTTAAAAATTAAGGTTTGTTGTTCCACTCTATGTCAATTTACTATGAAAGCGATCAATTTGTTCATGTTCATATTTCTTATCTGTTAAGATTTCTGTAACTACAGCCAGGTCTTAATTATGCCAAGTGTAGGAGATGACCAGACTAAACCTGAGGGAAGGATCAAATGTGTCATCAGTCATGAGTCCTTTGCGCCCACAAGAGATCTAAGTCCAGCCCACCTTGAATGCCTTCTTAATTCCCACTCATTTCCCTTGACTGCTAGTAGTTCTTGTAGAGAACTTAGGCAATACATCTTTTTACTCATTTGAACTGCCAGAATCTCCTGATTTCCCCTGTGCCTAACACCAGTACCACTACATTTAAAATAAATCTTTCATGGAAGACTGTGTCCAAGACTAATATCTGTGCAATATCCATACCAAAAATACAAAATAATGCTGATTTTATCTTTCATATAATAATAGCGAACAATTTTCTTGGGAGAAAACAAATTAATGTCTTTTTCAAAAATGCTTTTCAGAACCATTTGGTTGAAATAATAATATTGCCGAAGAAATGCACTCTTTCTGTACTAAAAAACTCATTTGAAAGAAAAGAAGTTGGTGAATGATCACTTTATAAACCAGATTAATATCTTTACTAACACAAATCATTAAAATAGACTGAAGAGCAAAAGGAAGAATAA
Source organism: Laticauda laticaudata (assembly GCA_004320025.1). Classification (NCBI taxonomy): domain Eukaryota; kingdom Metazoa; phylum Chordata; class Lepidosauria; order Squamata; family Elapidae; genus Laticauda; species Laticauda laticaudata. The sequence continues at coordinate 2,897 of BHFT01051217.1, forward strand.
AAGATCTAATCACACTATTAATAAATTATAATAACATTAATAAAGGGACTGAGCTTGAATTTTAAACTAAAGTAGCTGGAAAGGTTAATCAGTGAATAATTTTAGGGCTGGAAATGAGAAATGGAAACTAAGATATGGTACCTCATATAATATTTTTAAATAGGAGATAAAAGGTTTCTAATACATTTCTATATCCTCATGAAGGGTATTTCTGGAAGTTGTCTTCCAGGAAGAGAAAAACCTATCCAACAGTCCCAGACAATGCACTGAAGCAGAAAATTGTAGAAGCAAAGTACTTTACTGATCGTTCAGATCTTTCAGCACTCTCAAAAGATGTTTTCAAGTTGACTGTATCTCCTGAATTACCAGTTAAGCTAAGAAAGAGAATGAATGAGAAGGGAAATATGAGCCAATCAACAGCAGTTACTGCCCCAAAGAACACACAAACAAAATTAATAATTTTATATCTTTCAAATCACAAACCAATTGCCCCCATTCCAATCTCAGATAATGATGTCTCAGTTCAACTCTGTAAAGATTAGTAGCAAGAAATGTGAAGATGAATTAATATGTAAAAGATACAGTCCCACATTTTGGGGAATGGAACTGCTTGAAAACGCATTATTATTTTTTAGCCATCTGGCAATATATTTCTTTTCTCAAAACCTAATGGAAAATCAAATAGCTTGTGTGGGCAAAGTTAGCCTTCTGGCTGCTGCTTTTTAAAATGTGTTTGCATCAATGTCAGATGAGACATATGCCTGGTGTATTGTAGAAATTTCAAGGGAGAGGGATAATTCATGTGACAAGAAATGTTATGCATTTCAGTCCCTACGTGGAACAACTACCACTGGCCAGACAGACACTTGAAGAAGCTTTCACAGGTATTGCAATAGGTAGAAGATTCCAAGGGGAATTGAGTATCTTTTTAAACAGAAGATTGAAAGAGCACTTCGAAATCTGCTCCATATTCCTGCCCAATAGAGATTCCAATATTGGATCCAGCTGTTATTGGGAATTTTTTCCGAGCATCTCTTGTTGCTGGCATTTGAGATATGCTGGTTTAGGCAAAGGAAATACAATTCCATCTATAATACACCGCTGGACTTCCTCCCTTCCAAATTTTTATTTCTAAAGAACACATTGTTATGAGCAACAATGGATGGGCAAATACCAGGCAGTTCTATATTGTTCTCTATATTCAACTAGCAGCTGAACAGGTTCCTTTGAAACCGCCGATGAGAGTGTTTGTAGTAGTGTGTAAGATGAGAATAAATGGATGGAAAGTGTAGAAGACACAAAACTGTATTGGAGTGATTTTCAATTAGCTGCTAATTGAAGTCTCTCAGTAGCATGTGATGAATCACTGACTTTGTCTGGAAGTTTAGCTCTCTGCATCTAGAAAAAATGAAATGAGAAGAGACTGGCAACTGATAAAGAATCTTCCTCTGCAAATACCAAGAAAAGATTTAATTCTATTCCCTGACCTCCTGTGATCTTTGTTTGCTCAGGTCACTGATCATCTTGCAAATTCCGTTGTTGTACTCCTTTTTTTTTTATTTGTGTGGGGACAAGGTGGATGGGAAAAGGTAATTTTCTGCCTGCGGAAAACATTCAAAGTGGGAAAAAATACTGGTCACTTGTGTTCATTTGTCATCCTCAGCTCCTGAACAGGACATGCGGGTTGACAGTTTGTTAATTGAGCTTTCCCAACGAGGCATGGTAAAGTTTTAGGTTGACAAAGCCTAGGCTCACTATTTATTCTGTATTAGGGAATGACCCACTCCACTTCTCAGTTTTTGTTTTTGTTTTCAATAAGGACCTAAAAAGATTTTGAGTTTTGATATAGATAAAAGAATATTGTTCAGAACCAAAGTCCTAAACCAGACCACTTTCTCTCCATGCTTTCAAACTAGATTTAAAATTGCAGTTCAATGAATGAGACTTATACTCGGATTTTCAGTTTAAGGCTCAATTATTATGCTAAGAGCAGAGATTACCATAGTGAGGCCAGATGCTGAAATACAGTGATTCTTCATCCTGATTATATTTACATTTTCTGGGGATGCTTATAAGTTGTAACATTCATGGAAGTCAGAAAATTTAGTGTTATAGAGTTAGCTACTCTTTCTTTTCCATGATAGCCTCTAACCACTTGAAAAACTTCGGGTTCCTTGGAAATTGCTGTTTGGAACACACAAGTATCTTGTCAAAAAATACCAAGTTCTTGGAAATGCCTTGCATTCATTCTTCATTCATTTAAATTTGTTGAAATTACTAGTTTTGGCAATCCAAATAAAAGGAGAATATATGACAGCTAACACTATACGGTAACTAATTCAAGTGAAACACATTTCTTGCGAGAGGCACAAATCTACTTAGAATTCTTTTCTATCCTCTTAATTCTTTCATCTAAACAGCAGAGAGATTTTAAGGCTGATCCATTTATAGGATTGACAATGACACATTTTTTTATCCCTATCAGAAAGAAATTGGAGCACAATCTTTGCACACATATTAGGAGGTAAGACCTATTTTGCTCTTTGTGGGAAAAGAAGGACAGGTAGTAATTGACAGCATTAGGAGGCATTTTCTTTCTCTTACGAATTTTGTGAAAATTGGAGTTTACAATGGACTCTCCCATACTTCCAAAATTAGGTATTATAACTTTTGTGAGTTTCTCATGTAATTGTGTAGAAAAGCAATGTATCCTGCTTATCTGTAGAAAAGTAACATCAAGTCAGTCTTACATTTTTTAAGTCTTCACAAACCAAACATAGTCATTCTGTGAGGGTTGTGTGTGTGTGTGTGTGTGTGTGTGAATAAATAAATAAAAATAATCTAGAATGGCAATCTTATCATGTGGATATGAATGAGAAAGCCACCAGAGTAGTTTCCTGTGTAAGTCTGGGCTTGCAATAATTAAGGAAATAAGCTAAGATTTTGTCCACATAGTATGAGATTTTCAGCAATTTAAGGGGGTAACCAGAGAGGAATACATTCATTCTTTGTATGTCCCTAACACAGTGAAGCTAGAAAAGCTATCCCGTTAGTGCCCTCATGGAAGGGTTAATAAATAAGCAACATCCACTTCTCTTGCAATAAATCTTTGCGACATTTCAAGACTTCCATTCTTTATTTCTTTAAAACAGAGGACTGGTATGTCAAACACCTATTTATTGGTATATCAGTGTATAACTCATCATAAAAATGAACTAATATTTGGACAGAAAACAATGAAAATGCTACAAACTGGCCTTTAAAGCCTTCACAACACTTAAGGCTGAATCTATGCACCCGTCTAAACTGGAATGAACAAATCCATCACCTCCACAGATGAGGACAGGTTTTGCCTGAAGAGTAATTTGTCCTGGACTTCCAGAGAAAGCTTCTGTAACCTGTAATAAAATACATACAAGAATGAGAAGTTACTAATTACCCCTTTCTAAAATTCAGGTAAGAGGTATTTCAGGGAAATATACTAGCTATAAGTAATAGCTTCAGAATAACAGTGTTGGAAGGGACCTTGGAGATCTTCTAGTCCAACCCCCTGCTTACAGGAAATCCTACACCACTTCAGACAAATGGTTATCTAATCTCTTATTAAAAACTTCTTTTCATAAGACTAGACATGTCCAGTTTCAGCAACTGCTCTTTATATGTTTTATCCTTGAGTCTCCTAATCATCTTTGTTGCTCTTCTCTGTACTCCTTCTAGAGTCTCAACATATTTTTTACATTTTGCATTCACGTGATCTTGATTCTATCCCTCTGTTCATGCTGTGTTGGCTGTTTTGGCAGCACACTGCTAGCTCATATTTAAGTGCTTGTCCACTAGGACTCCAAGATCCCTCTCACAGTCACCACTATTGAGCAAGGTACCACATACACTGTCCCTGTGCATTTTATTTTTCTTGCCTAAATGTAGAACCTTACTTTTTTTACCATTGAATTTCATTTTGTTAGATAGCGCCCAATATTTAAGTCTATCAAGATCTTTCTGTATCTTAAGCCTACCTTCCAGAGTGTTGGCTATTCCTGCTAGCTTGGTGTTGTCTGCAAATTTGATGAGTTCCCCATCTATCCCCTCATCCAAATCATTGATGAATATGTTGAGGAGTACTGGGCCAAAAACAGAGCCGTGGGGTACCCCACTGCATACTTTTCTCCATGTAGATGCAGTTCCACTGAGGACTACACGTTGAGTACGGTTGGTCAGCCAGTTACTGGTAGTGACGCTGTCTAACCCCACATTTTTCTATTCACTTTTAATAATAAATCTACGAGAACAAGTATCTCATGCTTCATGTTTTGCCATGCTTTGGGTAGGCCAAGACCAGCAAGCAGATAAACCTGGCTAATTAAAATAAATCTAAATTGTGTCATTTAATATAATATGGCTAATATAGTGAAGTATTAATAAAACACTTTCCTTATAAATTAAAACAATTTTTTTTGTTGTAAACATAGATCATAACCAAATGCACAGAATACAGTAAAAGAAAACAACAATAAAAAGAATGTTACATACAAAGAGATTAAAACAAGATAAAGACAGGGCTGTGATAAAGAGCCTAAAGAATAATTTTTGAGTTTAAATGATGACAAAGCAGCAACCTTCTATCAGTTGGAAATAAATCTGCAAGAAGATAATTCAACCATTCAAGGTCCAAGCCCCTGAATTAACCTATCATCAATAATCTGATCCTAATTTTATTCTAAGTGAGGCAGTGACAAACATAGTAAATAATGTCCTCCACCTAACTAGCCCACAAGGACAGAGTCACTGTGCAACAGAAGGCTTTACAAAATCTTCCTTCCCATTAGCCACAGGTGTGGCCTGCAAGCATTCTGGTGTTGCTTATAGAAACTGACTCTCTGTTAACCCTTATGACATTCTTGGCAGGACTAGACTTCCTGTCTCAGGAACATCTCTGGTGTTTTTTTCACCTCCTTTGCTCGTACTTTGCTTATGTGGAGTGACCATTCAAAGTTACAATGGCACTGAAAAAAGTGACTCATGACCATTTTTTCACACTTACGACTGTTGCAGCATCCCCACAGTCATGAAAGACAAGGTGAGGAGATGCATGCCTCGATGTGAGTGATATTAAGTTGGCCACACCCAGCCAGTAACATGACCACCAAGCCATGTCTACCCAGTCACATGACCACCAACCCACGCCCGTCACCTAAGCCATGGCTACAGAACCGGTTATTAAAAAATTTGAATCCCACCTCTGTTTAGGACTTCACTAGCATTGGCCAGGCAAACAGCAGAAGGCATGGTTTGGCCACTGAAGCTCATTTATCCTTGGGAGCTGTGTTCCACAATGGTCTAACTTTGGCAGGAAATTTTGGAATGGCCTTCAGCTGTTTTTCTTGGAGAACTAGTTATGCAAAATAGGTTAACTGCTTGAGCACCTGTGCTGCCATGATTTGACTAACTTGATTGAATTAAAAATGACTGGTTCCATTAGGGTTAAATTTGAAGGGAGGGAGGAAATTGAAATGATATGTGGGAATGACCTTGGGAGACCAGGTAAACAGATATTGTCTAGGAAACAGTCAGATAAGTGAAAGCATAGTCCACAATTGTATAATGGGTGGAGCAACTCTCCCTAAGTCATTGGGTTGCAAAGGTGACAGTGGAAGAATTGTATTTCAGATTTGCAAAACTGATATCAACCTTACCAGATAAATCAGACAGGAAACATGACCAGACGAGCTAATTCTATTTTATTTTAAAGCTACGTTAACAAAATCTTACAAATCCGAAAGTACTGTTCTCTTGCCATCACTTTTGCAGACTGATAAGTTGGGTGTGTGTGTCATTTTTGAGCTCTTGCTCCACCCACTATGAAGTTGTGGGCTATGGTCCCTCTTATCTGGCAGCATCTCCCAAGGTAACATCTCTTTGCCTGGTCTCCCAAGGTCATTCCTACATATCATTACATAAATTGACCCCTTTTTTTTGGTGTTCCCTCAATGTATTAACTCCCTCATTGATCCAGGGACCATAAGTCTTGGTCTCTTACTTTGGTTTCTAAGGATGTCAGAAAATCTTTTGTGAAGGTATCCTATTATATTACAACCTGATGAATTTTCCTAAATGTATCTGCTGACTTCAATCTCTTCCAAGTCACTTATGAAAAAGACAGAGAGGGAAGTTGAGTGCTTTTTATAAAAATATAGGACACGAGAACAATTTTGTAAGCCCAGAAATCTGTCTCCAGTTTTCCCTCCCCATTTGCTATGTTCCTACTGTGCAAACATGTACATTCAGCATTATTTAAGAAAGAAATTGGGGAGGGGGTAAGGGGAAGAAGCAATAGGAAGGAACAGTGGCAGCAAAGAACATGTTGCAATCCACAAGAAGGGGAAGTACAGAGCCCAAACTCAAAGGACGTACATCCTTTACTTTGTAACTCATGCTAGAAGAATGGTCTAAATAAAGAGAAATGGCACTGCCTTATTCCAAGCAAAATAGACTTGACATGTTTTTTCTTTGAATTAATTTTTCTGGGAAAGGAGGGGAGCAGATTCCTTTCAGCATCAATTGGACTGTTTATAGAAGGAAAAGTACAGTATAAATAAAAAGGAACATAGACGGCCATTACTGCTGATGCAACTGGAAATAGCTGTTTACATGTTTACAGATATGGAATTTTTAAAGAGGACAGATCCACAGATTAATGTCAAAAAGGAAAAAGCGTTGACTACCTCTTACCAAAGACACTGAAAGAGATCAAAGGAGTGATATGCAAATAGTTTATCTCTCAGTAGGCGGATGCTTACCAAATAGTGGGAATGTTACAGAAATCTGTCCAGCAAAATTGACTGCAGCTGAAAGGGCAGGCAAACACCAACCCAATAATCCTTTCCCTTAACCTCAGCTTTCCTTATACCACTCAGCTGTTCAAGTGTAGCATAACAGTCTCTTGTGCCTCCTTTTTTGTGGCTAAGCAAACATCGCAAATAACTCCATCAACCAAATGAGAGCCATCTTAGATATAAACATTCAAACCTAAAAGCAAAGCAACAGATTTACTTATCCAATCTCGCACTGATCTTCCTCTAATCTTTCCAAGCTCATGCAGCTGTGTGCAGCCTATGTCTTTCACTTTTTCCAGGCTGCTTCCCACTATAGCTCTGATGACTGACCCTTTTGTCTACTCAACACAACGCTTGGTATCAATTTCCTGTTTCCTCTGGTTCTATTTAGACCAGTGGTCCCCAATCTTTATGGCTTGGTGGCCCAGAGGGTTGGGTGGGGAGAGGAGGACTGCCCCATGGAAGTGGCAGGCCAGCATGTGCAAGTTGACTTGTGTGGCCTGTTTCTGAAGAGGCCACGGTCTGGTAGTGGGTTATGGCCCTGAAGTTGGGAATCCCTGACTTAGACCATCAATGCCAATTTGTTGCTTGGTGCAAGTCATTTTTGGGGAACCTACAATGGAAGACAGAAACATTCCACATAATATCTGTGTGATCAAAGCCTTGGACATTTTTTTACATGCCACAAAAAGAGAGGGGGTTCAATCATGCGTCTGTAGATGCCATCTTGACTTTTTTCACTCTTCCCCCTAAGACAAGGATCAGCAACCAGTGGCTCCAGAGCTGCATATGGCTCTTTCATCCTGATGCTGCAGCTCCCTGTTACCAGTCAGCTCCACAAATGATAGGCCTTTCGGTTAGGACAGGAAAAGGGATGCCGTGCTAGGAGGAGACTCTATGGTGGGGGAACTGGACTTCCGTTTGGTCCAGAATTGAATGGGAGGTTTCCGGTTAGGACCTTTGTGGCTCTCTGAGTGTTTAAGGTTGCTGGCCCCTGCCCTAAGACATTCTTAGAGGCATCCAAATTAAAGCACTGCAAAAATATTCAATTATTAGACTTGTATCCCACCTTTCCTCCAGCAGCTCAGATTAATAATATACATAAAACTACAGGTAATCCTCATAGGACCATTTGTTCAATAACTGTTTTTGTTCCTTACACTATAAGGCTAAATTGCAGTGTTTAAAGTTGTACCTTCTCCAATGATATGAGCAGCAACATAGTGGCTAGGACAGTGCCTAGGTGCAATATGCAAAAGATGTCAAGGCAAGTTTACTCAGCTGAATTAAAAACGAAGAATTTGAGGAAGCATATAAAATAGAGGAAAGAATGAATCAGAGTTGGAGGGGAGGCACTCTACCTGATTTCATCCAAGTCTCAGTACAAAGACGAAAAAAACCCTCAACTTTCTGTTTGAAGACCTCAAGTGGGGGGAGATACATTTCCTGCTTCATGCATTACTTTTTATTCTGTAAAGTTCTCCTCTCCCTTTTCCAAGATCTCACTGACTCCATCCAACCACAACTTTTTTAGTCATCCCCCTTCTTTCAACTCATTTCATGTTCCTCCACATAATATTCATTTTGCAATGTGATTTTAGCTCATTTTCTCTAATCTTCCTCAATCTTTCTGGCTTTGCTGACCAGGAGGATTCCACACAAGGGGCAGGCAAGTGTGTGCACAACTCCATTTGCTCAAGCGGCATGTGCTTGTGCCCACTTGTGCAAACTGAGCATGCACATGCTTGCTGCTTGTGTAAGTGAGCATGCTTACCTGCCACATCTGCTACCTGGTTCCGAAAGGTTCAAGGCCCAGAAGTAGGCCATGGCCTGGGTGTAGGGGACCCCTGATCTAAACCACTGCATATCCTTGTTTTATACTAATCGCTGTTGCATTCAGTCAATATCCATGCATCATCCATTCATTCTAAATTCAATGTCATGTTAATCTAGTAAATGTAGTGTTGTCTTCTACAACCCACAAAAAGAATATTTTTTCCTTATGGAAGCAATCATATTATATCCCTCTCTACTCCATGTGCTATTTTTTTCAATAATAGAAACCCAAAATCCTGCTACATCCTTAATAAACAATGCCTTGAAACAGAACTCAGAAACAGAATTCCAGATAAGGTCTAATCAATGAAGATTAATTTGGTATTCTTACTTCTTCTGACTTGGAAAACATGATTCTACTAATTGAAGGCTGCAATTACATTTTCTTTTGCAACCATATCATGCTTTAATGTTCAGCTTGTGATAAACCTACAATCCTAAGCTCCTTCCTAGATATACAATGATCAAATTAGGTATCCTCCATCCTATGCTACTTCTCTTTTTGTATATGTGTGCACATTTAAGTTCAGAACTTTGTGTTGTGAAGGTTAGCCCACCACTGGCAAAATAATGATATCTCATTTTGTAAATAACTTGTCTTCTTTTGTTCTGCTTTATTTTTGGAACTTTTGGTGACATAACTTGACATTTATAATTTCTATTAATATGAAGAAGGGCTGTCAATAACATTTGTTGCTACTACCATTTATAAGTCATCACTGACTTCTATGACATAAACAGAACTTTCCCTATTCCTCTGAGTATTACTGTTCACATAACTCTTCATTCTTATCAGATTCTGAGAATAGCTGGCAGCAGCCACAAGAAGCTGGGCTTCCCTTGTTGCTAAAAGGAGAAATGGTAAAGCCTCCTTTGGATTGGTCTTAGCTCCTGGAAGACTTCTTGTTCTCTTGGTAACAATTCATTAGTGATTTGCTGGAGTAATTGTCTTCTCTTAAGAAGGGTGACTTCCCATTGTTTCCTACTGTGTAGACTCCAGTCAAAGTAATAATCAACTTCAACCCATTTAACATCTCAAGATCAGCCAATATTGGCTATGACGTGCTGACGATTCAGCTGGTTTGTTAAAGGAAGAAATTTTCTATTTCAATAATCAAAGCATTTGGATGCTTCTCTTATAAACAGAAAAGGTGTGTCTGAGGGACAAAGAATAAAAAAAGCAAGACCTTAAGAGAATTGTGTTGATGATAATAGACTAGTAACAGCCATAGAATTTTACAATAGTTATCATTATGAAAGACAGAATCAATTATAAAACTATAAATGTATTTTAGTTGTTATTTAGGTTACTGCCTTAGTACAATTCGCTATTCATTCTTACTACTCTAATGCCAGAACACAGTAAGGTTCAAGCTCTTCCTAGATGCCTAGGCCAAATTTTCTCTTCCAACCTAACCTACCTCACAGAATTGTTGTTGCTGGGTGGAAAAATAGAAGGAGGAATGCTCCTGAATGAAAAGTAGGATATACATCTAATATATCCAGAAAATGCTATAGGATTATTGTCTTCAACCATGCAATGAAATTGAGGACATGTTAGGCTACAATTATTCTTTAGACACATTATGCAATAACTATCTAGACTAGAAGACTTCCAAGGTCCCTTCCAACTCTGTTATTTTGTTAAATTCAGTTATAATGGCAATGGATGCATCATTGGAAGACCCGAAAGACCAAATTAGGGACAGATTGTCCTGGGGAAAATTTATGTGGTCTCTATGAGTTGACACTGACTTGATGGCACATAATCATTCATTCAATCAATCAATCAATCAATCAATGATCTTTGAAATTTTGAGAAAGACTTGCACCGCTTGGCACAAATTGGGACCTTTTCACACGATCAACATTCTAATAGCTGGATCCCCCATTAAATCAGCTAGTCCCGATTCCAGGACAAGCCAGCATTTTACTCCCAGCTACATGGACAAATTGCACTGTACAAATGACTGAAGCATTCACTTTTGGCCAAAGAAAGAGTGGACTAAAATGGCTTTTGTTATTTAATATGAATTGCTTTGTTTAAATGTAAAAAATAGACATTGCATTACATTGTTGAGATCATTTGAATCAGGGATGTAGAAATCAATTTTTGCGTTCCTCCTGCCATTTGGACAAAAATTTCTTACATGCCCTTCCCATCTGCTGCACATCTTTTTTTTAAAAAATCACTATCGACACACAAATATGTACTGTGACTACAACTTTAATTAAATCTAAAGATGCTTTTAACAGCGCATCTCAGCTGTCCCCCACATGAAGCACATGTTTTGCCGGCAGAAGATTCTAGATTCAGTTCTGCAAGTTCTAAGACAGACTGGTGAAGTTCTGAGAAAAGAAACCATGCAGGTCTGCTGACAGTGTGGGAAGAATTCAGTGTGGGCAGGACTAAGTTACAAGGGCTAAAAATATGACATTCAAGAAACACTTATTAGATTGCAGTTTAGGTCTATGTAAAAGCAATGACGAGCAATCCTTGCTATGTCTGTATTTTAAAATCTCTGCTGTGTGAGTTGCAGTGGTTAATGTTTGGCTTCCAGGTGCAATTCAAGGTGCTAGTTATTATATATGGCAAAGAGCTTGTATATCTGAAAGACTGACTATCACAGTTCATTTGCTTTGGGCCCCACCAATTAAGCAATTATTTAGTGGGACTGAGAAGACAGATGGATGTTCTCAGTTGTGGAATCTGCTGTTAGAAACAATATCTTTTTGGAGATGTTTGTGACTCTTATGTTGTCTATCGTCAACTTTTTTGCAGGCCTTGGGTTAGATATATGGAAGAGCACTTGAAATTGTAGGGAATTTGGATGTTCTCTTCTTTCCTTCCAGAATGGTAGTAGTTTATATTGCTAGAGTCATTTTATATTTACTGCTGTTACAATTTTGTAAAGCTGTTCAGAGTTTTCCAGATTGGGGCAGCCAAACAAACAGGTAAACAAATAAATAAAATATCAATTGAACTACCCACTAGGTTGCTAGGATTTTCTTTCTGATTAGTTATATACAGAAACACACTTTTCAAAGTATTTGTGAAGTTAGGAGGGTATCTTCAAGTCATTTGTTTTTATTCCTAGCAACTGCCTGAATTAGCCTTTGTTTGCACTATTCTTGGCAAGACTCTTCAGAAGTGGTTTGCCATTGTTCCTTTCCTAGGGCTAAGAGAAAGTGACTGGCCCAAGGTCACTCAGCTGGCTTTGTACTCAAGGCAGGACTAGACTTCATAGTCTCCCAGTGTCCAATCTGATGCCTTAAGCCAGAGGTCTCCAAACTTGGCAAGTTTAAGACTTGTGGACTTCAACTCCCAGAATTCTCCACAGCTGACTGGAGAATTCTGCGGGTTGAAGTCCACAAGTCTTAAACTTGCCAAGTTTGGAGACCTCTGCCTTAACCACTATCAGAAACTGGCTCTCTTTCTGAAATTAGGGTCACACTTATAAAAATTGAATTGCATTTCCCATTTAATTGATTGCTCATCCAGTTTAAAGAGATCTTTCCAAAGCTCTTGATAGATACTATTAGTTTTCTCTTATCTTAGTATATGGTATTACTGACACCTTAGCCAGTTTAACATGTACCAAATTCAAGAAAATTTATGAACAGATCCTTCAGGGACTCCATTTCATTCCTTCTTCCAAAAATTTCTGACGAAAATGCCCATTCTGTTTTTAATCAGTTAGTGATCCATTAAATAAAAGTCTTCTTAGATCATGGCTTTTAAGTTTAGTCAATAATTTTTGATAGGAACTTTGTCAGGGAGTTTTTGAAAATCCAAGCACATAGCACCAAGACAGTCACATCCATCCTTGATGCCTGCTGATACTCAAAAACCTTCAGGAGGAAGTGGGATGCATTTTTTGTAGAATTCATTCTGATTTTCCTTCAGCAAAGCTTGTTCCTCTATATCCTCTAAAAGGTTGGTGAACCTTTTCGGCACCGAGTGCTGAAATGGGAGTGTGTGCATGCTCACTGGAAACCAGAAAAGCAGCCACTCGGTGCGAATGCATGTATTGGGCAGCTGTTCTTCTGGTATCTGGCATGTTCATGTGCACTGGCCACCTGGTCTCCCAGCTTCTGGAAGACCAAGTGGTCAGTGTACATGCTGGAAACCAGAAGATAATCTTTCCGGCACGTGCATAAACACTGGCCGGTTGCTCTTCCAGTTTCCGGCACTCCTGTGCATGTGAAGACCAGCTGGCTGGTGCGCCGGAACCCGGAAGAGCAACGGGCAATGGCTCACATGCCTGGAGAGATGACTCTACATGCTTAGTTATTTTTTCTTTGATGAACTTTTCCAATTAGGCCAGAAAACTGACCACTCTATCATTTCTCAAGTCTCTCCTTGGTCCCTATTTGTTAAAATAGCTTCTTTCCAATCCTATTTCATTGAGGCCAATTTGAGAGACAAGTTATATATCTTTGCTAAGTAGTCAGCAATTTCTAATTTCAATGATCTGATAAGTATACTCTATGTTTGTAAACTCGTATTTTATTGCTAGAGATGATCATTCTATTTGTTTTTTAAAATGTACACTTTTCTAGAACCAATTCTAATTATAGGTAGTTCTTGACTATTCAAAAACATGACAGCTCTGAAAAAAGTGATTTACAACTGGTCCCCACACTTAATGATCCCTGTAGCATCCCTAATTTGGTTGCTTGGCAACTATTTATGGTGGTTGCAGCATCCCAGAGTGAAGTGATAACCCTTTGTGACCTCAGGGGGCTTCTGACAAGGAAAATCAGTGGGGGGATGCCGGATTCATTTAATGATTCTAAGACTCGCTTAAGGACCATGGCAAAAAGATTGCATGATTCAACAACTCTACTGCTTAGCAATGGAACTTCTGGTCCCAATTGTAAGTTGTAAGGACTATCTGTACCACCAAATAATTCACCTGCCCATTTTAAGGAAATTTGCTTCGCTTGCTGTAATAACACAAAATTCAGAGTCGGTAGGTGTTGAGCTACAATACTAAAGGCTTTTCCCAACCTGATTATGCACTTGGGTTGGTAGAATATGATATTACTCTTTTTTCAAGTTACTGCAGTTATTTAATTTGCCTCTGAGGTAATGGGAAGACAAAACAACAGGTTTGACCCTCTTAGGACAGTGTCTGGAAAGGACAGAAAATTCATATTTAATTACCTCCTACACTATTAAGCATGACTTAAGTCTCCTGCCTTCCTGGGCTAGGACTAGATGAAACTACTGATGTGGGATGTGGTGATAAAAGAGAGATTATCAGGGTATGTGCCTCTTGGGGTTAGGTGGGGGAAAACCCTGGGTTACACCAAGAGAGCAAGTGGTTTATTATCTTGTGAGGTTTTTTTCTAAACACAAAGCAACAGTATGAACTTTAAATCTATTGTTCAGATTTATCTACTGGTATTCAGAATTCTCTCTTTAAAGAACAAGTCTTTATGATTTCCGGTTTTTAGGACAGGGACAAGAGGGAGAAACTAGAATGGAAAGCCTGACATCTGTAATTCAGTTACAAGGAGTCTTTGATCCAGAAGAGACAAACCAAACTAAATAATGATGCAAATCCCGCCCAAAAAAGTTTAAAGAGGATATTCTCTTCACTTTCCATCTGGTAATTTTTCACTGCTTTTCCCCCCATTAGTTTTGCTAATTTCTACATTGATTGTACATGCTAACACTTCTTTTGGTGTACCAAAAAGAGAAAGCAACGTCTGCTTGGTACCACTGAAAAATGTTTCTCTATATTTCTCTCCAGCATACAGTACTAACAATGTTCCAATTCATATGGCATTTCCTCTAATTCCCCCCCCCACTACCCCCAATCTCCTTCAACAGTGCAGTTGCTTGACAAAGATATCCACTGCAGTTTGGTTCATCTCTTTTATCTTTGAACACATTTACATCGTCTCTTTTACATCACTAGCACCCTAAGGCAGAATACCACAATCAAATTCAATAATTAGAAACATAAAAGTCAGATAAACAGCATAACAACCAAAAGATGGGCTGCCCCAGAGAGGAAGGGGTGGGTCAAGCTGTTTTCTAAAGCGCCTGTAGGCCAGACAAAGAATAATGGATGGAAACTGAACAAGGAGAGATTTAACCTGGAAATAAGGAGAAACTTTCTGACAGTGAGAACAAANCTTGCCCTCGGAAGTTGTGGGAACGCCATCACTTGAGACTTTCAAGAAGAGATTGGACTGCCATTTGTCAGAAATGCTGAAGGGTCTCCTGCTTGGGTGGGGGGTTGGACTAGATGACCTATAAAGTCCCTTCCAACTCTGATTATCTGTTATCTGTTAAGAGCACCCACTCAAAAGCAATCTCCCTTCCCGACTCAAGGGTATTCATGCACAGGAGTTCTTTTTGTGTGTACAACTCTGAAGATTAATATATTTTGTTTGGGAAGGATATTCCAAGCTTCAGGACCACAACAAATCGTTATCCCATCCCAGGTATTTTCCAAAGGATGCCTGGTCCACAAGGGACAGCTGAAAACAGGCATTATAGAGAGAAATCAGTCCATTATGTATCATGGAGCAAAGGCTAAGGGCTTTAAAGTCTCATATCAACACATTAAAATAGACTTCAACTAGGCCCCAGACAGAACAGATGTCACAAGTTCTCCGTCTATTCAGCTAATAAGATTTATTCTTTTGTCTCATTTCTGAGAACTCTACCAAGACAGGTCCCCATACATCATATTGTAGCAATCTAGTCTCAATCAGAAAACACTATTTTGGTCATGGAGTGAGTACAGGTAATATTGTGGTAGTGTTGAAGTTGCTTCCAAAGGATGTGGTAATGATCAGCAAGTGGGATTCTTTTAAAAGGGGATTGTACAAATTCAGGAAGACAAAGCCAAAACGGCAACTTGTAATGATGGGTATATAATAATTGTAGGGCCAGAGGCCACGTGCTTCAATATAATACAAAGATTTAACAAAAAATTACAAATACGATTAGGGGATTAGAGGCTAAAACATATAAAGAATGGTTGTTGGAACTGGGTATGTCTAGTTTGATGAAAAGAAGAACTAGGGGTGACATGATAGCAATATTCCAATATCTCAGAGGCTGCCACAAAGAAGAGGGAGTCAAGCTTTTCCTCAAAGCACCTGAGGGCAGGACAAGAAGCAATGGGTGGAGACGAATCAAGGACAGAAACAGCTTAGAACTGAGGAGAAATTTCCTGATGGTTAGGACAACTAATCAGTGGAACAACTTGCCTCCAGAAGTTTTAAATGCTTCAATGCTGGAAGTTTTAAAGAAGAGATTGGACAACCATTTGTCTGAAATGGTATAGGGTTTCCTGCCTGAGCAGGGGGGTTGGACTAGAAGATCTCCAAGGTCCCTTCTAACTCTGTTATTCTATTCTAATAGCACAAGGACACAGAGGATTAGAATTGCCCTCACCTATTGTTTGAGTTCTACCCATAGACATCTTGATAGCCTTTGTGGAAAATAGACTGCTCGTATGAGAACAAGCAGTGATTTGATTTTGCAAGACTCTTTTTTTTTCTATTTCAGCTAATACTGATCTTCTAATCTCTACTAATCTTCTAGGTATTTTTTGTTCCCAAGGCTTAAAGATAATCTTTTATTGTTATTGCTATTTTTACTTGCTGTTTAGAGTTTGATTTTAGACTTATGATTTAATACTTATTTTAGTATACTGTCAGATAATGTTTATTAATACTGATTGCTCAAAACTCAAAATAAAATAAAATAAAAAACTCAAAATAAAGCCTTTTTCTTGACACTGGAAAATTCTCATTTCGTTTATGCCACCCAGTTTTGTTCTTGACAATTTTCGCTAGAAAACTTTCTGCTGAAACTTTGTTTATATCTTGTTGCACCTATGGCAATGCCAGCTACTTACAGTAAGTCCAATGCACAGTAACAACATTTGCTCTTTGGCTTATTTTGATTTCATTATATCAATATGTGTTACTCTCTGAATACAATATTATTTAATATTTCAATGTATATTCCACCTTTTAAGCCATAGGCCTTGTGGGAACCACACATTACATAACGAAGACACAATTGTATAAGTAAATTAAATATGCTATATTTCCTAAGAATTCCGCTCTTATACAATGTAGGAATTTTGTGTTTATAGCTGGTCATTCTTGTTTCATCAAGACACTAATGAAGACACAATACAAATTCCCAGATTGCTCTGAAGCAATTTGCCTTCAACCAATCTTCCAAAGCATTTAATACATTGTCAATAGTTACTGAGATGTGCAAAAAACAGTGTGATTCTTCAGCAGAAATTAAATTTGCCTGCTTTGAATAAAGTATATTTGGCTGGTAACTGACTTATACATTTTAGAATTATTGAAAGGCTCAGTGGAGATTATCTAATCCAACCTCTGACCAAAATTCACTATTATAAATTGTTATTAGGAATTACCTGAGAATATCTCCATTTCTGGCATTTGATACTTGCTGGTTCAGGCAACTGAGGCATTATGGCTTTCAATTCATTTATAATCAACTGCTGGACCTTTTCTTTGTCCCATTCCAAATGTTCAGTTCCAAAAGACACAGTGGTATGAACAACAACAGATGGAGCAGTATCAGGTGATTCTGTAAGAGACAAAGCAGGAAGATGTCTACAAATGGCACTGACATTCCCTTTATGGATCTCTTATGTTCAAAATTAAAGATTTAATTAAGGATATCTCTCCATCTAGGAAATGATACTCAGAAAAAAATTACTGCTAATGCTTGTGTGATTTGGTTAGACTTACAGGTCCTAAGTTTACGACTGCTCATTTAATGATGGTTCTAAGTTACAACAGCCTTAGAAAATGTGACTTCTGGCCTGTCCTTGAAATTATGATTTTACACTACCCCTGTGATCATATGATTGTAATTCAGGCTCTTGGCAACTGGCTCACATTTATGCTAATTGCAGCATCTAGCAGTCACGTGATCATAAATTGTGCCCTTCTCAGCTGGCTTTCAACAAACAAAGTCAATTGGGGAAGACAGATTTATTTAATGAGAGCATGATTCATTTAATAATATGTTATTTGCTTAACAATTGGGCTGTTTAGTGATCAAAATTCTGATGCCAACTGTGTTCGTAAGTCAGGAGCTACCATATATGTCCTTCTATTATAGAGGATTCTAACTTGCCTAAACTTCAATGCAGTAAGAAAAAGAAATCAAAATAATAAATGACAACATTGTAATATATTTTGGGTTGGGTTTGAGTCACTGTTGATTCCTGGAGAAAGATGGATGACCTTTAAAAATAGCTTCATTCCATATTAGGAATGAAGGGTGGTGGAATAGAACCACAAGATGGAGAATTTCAAACCCAACCACCCACCACTTCAAAATTACTAAAAACAGAGGAAGAAGAACCACTGCACAGGTAATCCTCAACTTACAACCATTCATTTAGTGACCATTTGAAGTTCCAATGGCACTGAGCAAAGTGACTTATGACTGGTTTTCACACTTAAGAGCCATGGTGACGCTGTGATTAGAATGCAGTATTACAGGCTACTTCTGCTGATTGCTAGCTGCCTGTAATTTGGCAGGTCGAATCCCACAAGCTGAAGGTTGACTCAGCCTTCCATCCTTCCGAGGTGGGTAAAATGAGGCCCCTGATTGTTGGGGGCAATATGCTGAGTCTGTAAACTGCTTACAGAGCACTGTGAAAGCACTGTGGTATATAAGTCTAAGTGCTATTGCTATTCCCCCAAGAGCCAATGGGTTCATTGCAAAATAAACGTTATTTATTTTATTTCTTGAGAACATTGAATTCTTCACATGGTTTCATCGGAATTTCAGAATACCTAGAAGTGCTTCAATCATTAACTTAACACAAAGCCAGCAGACAGTGGTTGATGATTTGGTAAAGCATACATTTGGCAACCATTACTTTTTTTTTTCACTCAAGCAACAGTGTGGCATGATTAGTTACATCTGCAAAAATGTCTTCTTTACTATAGCTCTTAGAAGTATAGGATCTTTATCTCCTCTGCATCTGGTTAACCTAGCCTGTCCTCAAGGAAGGTCTGACCAAACTAATTTTTCTAAACATTTCAAAGCCTCCAGTGGTCTTGCAGGACATAAATTATTTCAAGAGACCTGAATGACACAGTAAAGAACATTGACAACCATCAATGTTCACAGGGAAGAATTTTCTTACTTTTGTAACTGGCTTCTGATCAAACTAGACCAAAAGAGAAGCATTAAATTACTCAGATAATCTGTCTCCCCAAAGTTTGTCCCAACCCCTTTTTGTTTACCTCTGATCCATTTTTGATGATGCCATTGTACAATTTAATATTATGATTAGGTAAAAAAAAATCCACCTAAATGCATTGGTACCTTTAAAACAGTCCTGAGTAGTAACAACAACACAGAAAAACTCCCAACCTAAATCTACCCTGCACAAATAATGAACAAAATAAAATGTTGGTATTTTGACAACTTTATGATTTTGTGGTGGGCCTTCTACTCTGTCCTGCCTGCCCTGCAAATGCTAAAAGTTGGAATACAGCATAGCATATATGTCTCCACACATTTGCTTTCATACTACAGAAAGATACAGCAGTACAGGTAATTCTCGGCTTACAAGTTTGTTTAGTG
The DNA here is from genome assembly GCA_004320025.1 of Laticauda laticaudata. Classification (NCBI taxonomy): domain Eukaryota; kingdom Metazoa; phylum Chordata; class Lepidosauria; order Squamata; family Elapidae; genus Laticauda; species Laticauda laticaudata. The sequence continues at coordinate 22,193 of BHFT01051217.1, forward strand.
ACCATTCAAAGTTACAACAGCACTGAAAAAATGACTTATGACCATTTTTCGCACTTACGACTGTTACAGCATCCCCAGGGTCATGCGATCAAAATTCAAACGCTTGGCAAATGACTCATATTTATGACAGTTGCAATGTCCCAAAGGCATGTGAGCACCTTTTCTGACTGCTTAAGCAAAATCAATGGGAAACCAGATTCACTTAACAACTGTGTTACTAATATAATAACAACAGCAGTTCACTTAACAACCGTGAAAGGAAGGTCGTAAATTGGGACAAAACATACTTAACAACTTATCTCTCCGTGTGATGACCCAGGGTGGGATACAGAATAAACACAGTCACAAAAACAGGTAAAGCCTGTCACTTTGCTTTCAAGCTCCAAATATACTTGACTGGAGACAAAAAAACTCCCACATGAGCAGTTACAAGAAGGAAGAAATGCCGTTTAAACTAAAAATGCCAATAAATTATAAAGAGTAAAAAAACAACACAAACCAGGCAAGATAAAGGCTTGAAGACATCCAGATATCAGAACACACACTGGGAAGGATGCCAAACTCAGAGGGGAACAATAGAGATATTTCTACGCTTTGTTTCCAGCACTCGCCCGTACGCATGTCCGTCCTCTTATCCAGTTATCATAGCTGCAGTCCATGAAGAGGATCAAGGCCCTTTCCTCCCGAAGAGACCACATCTCTCGCTTATCCTCTCCTCCCTGCTTGCCCTAGGATGGATAGGGGATGGGCCTGAGTCCTCCTGACTGCTCAGCCGGCCTCTGCCCTTCCCCAGCCTCCTCCACAACCTCCAGAGCCACACTCCCACTACCTGTTGGATGTTCCTCCTCTCCCTCAGTGTAAGTCTCCACCAAGGGCATGACACTCAGCAACTGAAATTTTGGGCTCAATTTTGGTCATAAGTCAAGGGCTACCTGTACTGTTCTTTAGTTTACTAACTTTAGTCCACTAACTAATAATTTAGCAAGCTGAAGTGGAGCACTGCTGGGCTGAGAAATAATTATATTACCTTTAATCTACCTACAATAGTCACTGGAAACTTCTTTAGTTGTGGTTACACCCATGAACTAGGATGAGAGAACATAGATTCTTATCTTTCTTGTAAGCCTAAGGAAATACACTGCTCAAAAAAATAAACGGAACACAAAAATAAGACATCCTAGATCTGAATGAATGAAATATTCTTATTACTTTGTTCATTTACATAGTTGAATGTGCTGACAACAAAATCACACAAAAATTATCAATGGAAATGAAATTTAGCAACCCATGAAGGTCTGGATTTGGAGTTACACTCAAAATTAAAGTAGAAAAGAATATTACAGGCTGATCCAACTTTGATGTAATGTCCTTAAAACAAGTCAAAATGAGGCTCAGTTGTGTGTATGGCCTCCACGTCCCTGTAAAGTGACCTCGCCTACAACACCCTGGGCATGCTCTGCATGAGGTGCGGATGGTCTCCTGAGGGATCTCCTCCCACATCTGGCTAAAGCATCCCTCAACTCTTGGAATAGTCTGTGGTGCAATGTGGGTTGGTGGATGGAGCGAGACATGATGTTCCAGAGTGTGCCCAATGGATTCAGGTCTGGGGAAAAGCGAGTTGGGCCAGTCCATACATCAATGCCTTTGTCTTGCGGTAAGAACTAGATCTGACCACACTATACTCAGCCACGATGGAGGTCTAGCATTGTCGTGCAATTAGGGAGAACCGATGGGCCAGCCCCACGCAGCATATGGATCTCACAAGGGGTCCTGAGGATCTCAATCTTGGTACATAATGCCAGTCAGGCTACCTCTGCGCGAGCTACCATGGACGGGCTTGTGGCCCCGAAGAGAAATGCCACGGCCCACATCAATTACTGCGCACAACTTGACCACGACTGCCGTCCATTGCTGGAGTATGTTGTAGCAAGAATATCGTTTCTCCTTCTGGCGTCTCCAGACCCCTGTCACGTTCTGTAATATGTGCCTCAGCGTGAACACCTGCTTTCAATCTGTGAAAGAGCACAGGATGGCCCAGTGGCGATCTTGAACAATCTTGGTGTTCCTCTTGGCAAATGCCAAAACTCCTGCATGGTGTTTGGCTGTGAGCACAACCCCCACCTGTGTAGACATCAGGGCCCTATACCACCCTCATGGGAGTTTGTTTCTGACTGTTTTGAGCATCCACACATGCACATTTGGTGGCCCACTGGAGGTTCATTTTGCAGGGCTCTGGCAGTGCTGCCTCCACTCCTTTGCACCAACAAAGGTGGAGTAGCGGTTCTGATGCCTAGGTTTTGCTCCGTCTTCTATGCCTCCGTCCACGTCTTTCCCTGATGTACTGGCCTGTTCCTTGGTAGCCGGCCTCCATGCTATGGACACTACGCTACAGACAACAGCAAACCCTTCTTTGGCCCACAAGCTCGCACGTGATGTGTGGCCATCCTGGAATAGCTGCACTACCTGCAGGGAGCCACTTGTGTGGGTTGTAGGCTCCGGTATCATGCTACCCACTAGAGTGAAAACACCACCCAGCATTTCCAAAAGTGCCAACCGCATCAGCAAAAAGCATAGGAACTGAAAGGTGGTCTGTCGGTCACCACACTGCAGAACCACTCTAATTGGGGATGTCTTAGCTAACTGCCTATCGCTTTACCTCCCATGGTTTGCAACAACTAGCATGGTGGAAATTAGATTGTACGCCAATCAGTGTTGCCACTATTAAGTGGACAGTTTGATTTCACAGAAGTATGATTGACTTGGAGTTACATTGTGTTGTTCAAGTGTTCCCTTTATTTTTTTGAGCAGTGTATATTTGCTTAAGTCCAGACACTATTTTTTAATGTCTGCTGCTGGTTATATCTCAGCCTAGTTTTCTTCAGGTCACCCGAAGCACCTCTGGACTTAACTTTATGTGTTGTGCCTGGAATTCATGTTCCAATATAGATTTTTCTGTGTCCCCCAAAGGGATATTATGATGGTTGAGTTGCCCTAGAGCACTGAACCAGGGTGAAGAGGGGACTGTTTTCAGTAAAATAAATAAGGGATGCTATGCTCACTCAGCAAAAAGGAATTGCAGTTAAAAAAATGGTAGGTGTTTTTTTGGGTGGGCGGGTGGGAATGGTAGCAGAGAACTTTCTATGACTTCGGCTGAAATCTAAACTTTCAAATTTATCAGGGAAGTTATTGGAGCAAGTTTGTTCTTAAAATTATGGGTTGGAACCTAACATTCAAAACATATTGAGAAAGACCAGCTTTTAAAATACTACCACTAAAACTATTTTTTAAAAGACAAATATCACAGCTGAACTCTGAGAATTGTAATGCGGAGAAACATGGAACTGGGCCAAAAATAAAAGTGATATAACAGAATTATGTACATCTTCTTGTGCTTTGTATATTTGGTATTTTTTCTACACTTAGCTTAACATGCCGGCAGATTGCCGGCATACAGCTCTTTCATAAGGAGGAAATGTCAAACATGCTTGTCTTTCTTATTTTGGCATCCAAGTGTAAATGGGCTCAAAGATTTGGTCCCACTATGGTAGCATATATCCCAAAAAGATGATAGGAATGAAGCAAACAAACTTACTATTCAAGAACCAGAGAGGATTATTTCTCAGACATTAAGTGCTCATGATGCTTAAGAATCACTGCTTTCTCTAGATTAGAAGAATGACCCATTCCAAATGGAAAAATAGCTAATAGAAAATGTCCACCCAAATCAGAAAAATAGATATAGCAACTGTGCATAAGAGCGCAACATAAAAAGGGCTTCCACTTTGTTATAGAGAAATGTCTGTTGTCAAGGGTTCTCTGCTTATTTATTGCCAGCAAAGGGATTAAAATATAAAGTCATAATGACTATTCTTTTATCTAAAATTCCTTCAACTTCATTTGCAAAGTCTGTGATGGCTTAGACAGCAGCAGCTAATGAGTCCCCTGAAATCAGATGTTATTTGCAGGGAAAAGGTACAGAAAAATGCTTTTATTTGTAGATGACTGATACAAAGCACCACATGACTGGGAAAATTACATCTAAAGTCAAAGAAGTCAAAGTGTTGGAACATATTGCTCCAGAAATTCTAGGCCTAATCCTGCCAAAATTCATGTTTTAGCTTGGCAAAAATATTCAATTTAGCAGCCAGTGTCAAGATAAAGCTGAGAGAATTGAGAGGGTCATGATGGATCATGATAGCGTCAAAAGTGATTTAAGGAACTGAGAACAAGTGCTGTGAAAGGTCCCTTACCTGAGGCTACTGAGAAGGCCTTCAGCCAAACTAGCTACTGCAGTTCTTCTTAAACAAGGAGAAAGGTATTTATGAAAGCTGTAAAAGAGGTTTTCACACTGACTGGCTGTTACCTTACCTCAATTCCTTCCTCAGGTGTAGTGGTAATAGTATTGCTTCAGGATATCTACATAACCAAGCTTATTGGCTGTTATTATCCACACAGCCAGATATCACAAAGTTTTCGCTTGCCACTTTTTTTTTAAAAAGGAATGAATATAAAATGTCCACAACCCCTCCCATCCCACACAATTAAACACATGGGCTTTGATGTTTTAAAAAATTGAGCAATCTGCAATTGGTACTGCCCTTTGTGAGCCATTAAATACGGTTTTTGATTTCAAGGAATTTGAGAGTAATTCTTCTGGAAATCTATTCCGAGGATTCCTGGCTAAGCTTACAAGGCTAATTTCAGTACATTCAAATTGTCTGAGCAGATTGTAAGTCATTTAAAAAGAAAGAAAGATTTTATTTGTTGTTGTTTCTTTGTTTTGCTTAATTCTTTCTCTCAATATTGTGTACTACATGATTTAGGCCCCATAGGCCCTTTGGATGAGGTGGAGATGATGAAAGTAAAAACAACACAGACACTGTTTTTAAGTGAAAGCTTTGTTTTAGAAAGAGTGACACAGATATTAATGGTTCTTGCAATTATAAATGTGGAATTTATGTTTATTGAGGTAGCAAAAACAAAGGCTTCTGCAAGACTTCTCAAAAATGGCACATAATAAAGTACAGAGGTAAGCTGAGTTATTCCAACATGAAAGAATAGTTTTTATAACCTTATTGTGCAATTTTTTTCCTTCTTGAACTCCCACATGTGCAAGCTTAACAGAATAAACCATTCTTATTCTATTACCATAATCTTTTCACTTAATTTTCTTTGGATTTATAGTTATATGAACTGCTGTTAATATACTTATAATAATTTTAACATTCTCCCTGAAAAATAAACTTTAACCTAACCAATGCAACTAATAAGTAGAGTTCTGTAATGATAAATAACTGTTTTATATTTTGTTACTGTTATAATGGAAATCTAGTATTATCTAATTCTTGGACAAGATACATTAAAAAGCACAGATGTTGGCTTTTACTGATTTATATCACAAATATTTATCACAATGAGTACATTCTTATTTCAAGGATATAAAATCACACATAGATCATTTTATGAAAAAAATTAAGTATGTGCACCATGCTATCTGAGGTATCTAAATCCAAATCTATCTCTATATGAATCTTAGGCTTTGCTAGAAAATGCTGTTTTCCACTTTAATCTCATAGATATTTTAAAGTGCATTTCTACTTAATGCTCTGTCTATTAAAAAAAAAATCCAGAGAATGTTTCATTTTTGAAATTTTAAAGCGTTCTAGATGAAGTTTTCCTTTATTTGTCATAATCTTGTATTATCTACCATCTTTTCAGTTTTTTTTCAAACTAGGAATATAAACCTGTTAGAGAAGGAAATCTGGATAATGGTCCAGTGTTTTTAGACTGTACGACTTTTTGTGTGTGCATACTTTCTATCTGTCCATTTATCCATCCATCCTTTTCTTCTCTCTTTCTTGCACACACAGACACACACACAAATATTCTAGCTTTTCATATCTATTTTAGCCTCTGATAAATCTACATTTTTAATTGACTGTAACTTTCTACCTTGTGCTGGCCTATGACCATAATAAAAAAATTGACTCATTGATTGACAATTGAACCAAATCTTTAAAGACCTGATTCAGTTTCATTCTAAAATATAAGAAAGTAATGATCATAATGTAAGAATGTAAATTCTGTTAGATCCTGGAGTGAAGGAAGGAAGATCGGTTAACCTGCTTGTTTTAGAAAACGTGTATTTTGCCTATGTATATATTTGCATTCTTTCTGTCTTCAAAGGTAGCAAGTGCCTAAAATCTCCAATGCATTGGTAAGTGTAAAATAGACAAACTGCTTTCACTTTGTGCAAGGAATTAAGGGAGGGAGGAAGAATCTTTCCACAGTGAAAAATAGTCTTAAATTTAATATGTATCTAGCAATATAACAATGAATAAAAATAAATTCCTTTGGCTCTAAAAATAAACTTGGAATTTCGTTTGAAATGTCAGTACTGATGCTAGCATTACTTTCCAAACGGATAGGCCATTCTTAATTTTTTTTAAATTAAAAATTCAAAAGATTTGCGGACCCTCTTCTGTTCTCCATGGAATTACATAATGTACAGACCACATTATTACAGGGACTCACTGAAGAGATCAATGGGGTAATTTATTCTGTCTTTCAATTCTTTAGAAATCATTTCGTTGTAACATTGTAAGGAATAGGAAATGAATTATAAAGTAGAGATGAGGGCTTGAATGAATAGGTGACATAACCTATCAAGAGAAACTTTATAATTTCTTCAAAAACATATGATTACAAATAAAATCATATCCCAAAAGGAGGAATAACATGCTGAATTTGAATAATACCAAATATTAGCAGGCCCATAAATAGAAAAATGGGACACAGTTCTGAAGTATCCAGTGTATTGAGTGGATTAAGAATTCATGCTGGAAAATTATTTTCATCCCACAGAACCTATTTAAAAGTATATAAACTATTTAACATTCATGCAAAAAAAAAAAAAAGACACCACTGTACCCAAAATACAAGTGCTTTTCAGGAGATGAATTCTTGAGTACTCATGGGGGGGAGGAATTTTTTCATTGGCAAAACTAGGTTTTCAATAATTAATAAGGTTTAGTATTGACTGATATAAGCATCTGTACCTTTAAAAGTGAATCGTGTTGGACAGCAAGATTCTAACAATTGGAATATGCAAGGTCATCTTCACTAAAGGGCTGGGATTTTACCATTTTTTAAAAAGTAAGATGGATTTGACCAAAATAAGCAGGTTATTTAGCTCCACATGCTTTTCATTACTTTTGTGTGGTCCACATTGTTATGTATGCATGAAATGTTTCAATGAATAGTTTTTATTATTTGTCAAAAGGGTAGGCATGAAGCACAATAAAAAAAGATTTATGTTAGGACTCCAAATATAAGCCAAGATAGCGGTTTTGTCATCATTTAAAAATCTAACATAATTAAGGCAATAAATAGTACGAAGTATGAAAAAAACACTAGGAACCAGATTTTACAGCTAGCCGAGAAGTAAAAAAAAATGTCACCTGAATACTTGGTGAAACAGAATAACAGAAATACTAGATGTCAAAAAATCAAGATTGAGGAGACCAAAATTAAATGGAAACTGAAAATTTCAGAACTGGAAACAAAATCCAGTCTGGGTTAATGTTGCATATATGGCCATGCTTCGGTGTTCATTTCTGAGCAAATAACTTTAAAAGTCATTAGGCTTTCATGTGGATTAGTTGGCATTTACCTCCCAATTTATATATTTTCTGGTGAAATTTCTACAGTACTCCAACATATAAATGTATATACGTGTGTGTATGTGTTGGGAAAAGGGAGGAGGAAGATTTTCTAAAACATCTTCTGATTTGAGACAACTTTTCCAAATGTATGCTAATCTGTTTAAATATTCCTAACCGGGAATAACAAAACAGCAAAATGTCATTCTCTACAACAGCTGAAGTTGAAATAGAATCTGTTTTGGTAGGTTATTGTAAGTACTCAGTTATGAATTTACGGTATTTTACACACCTGGGTCATTTTTCTAAAAATTATGAAATGCATTGCTCAATTTCTGCATGATTTGGGAAGATCTAAAAATGGGCTGAGGCTCTCTCCTAATGTATGAGAAATTTGGATCTAGAGTTCCTTTGATCACTCATGTCTTTGGCTATTATCATTTATTTCTACTGAGGTGCTATGAGGTTCCCTTTCAATATTCTTGTCTTGGTAACTACAATTCCCAGCTAGGGGAATCTGTAATCTTCAGATTCTCCATTTTATGATTTGCTTCTAGTTTTAAACCTTCCCTGAGGTGAGACTGAATCCAGCAAGCTAAGAAGCACTATTTTCTTCTGGCTTTGCTGTGTGTTGGCATGATATAGTTGGCATCATGTCAGAATGCCTATGCATAGCGTGCAGACAGGACAAAGAAGAATGATGCCTTCTGTCTTCATCTTACAACTTGATCCTTCTCCTGGCAAATCCCACTCTTTTTTTTCTATGCAATGGAGTTGGGTACAAATGTCGCTCTGAAAAGAAGAGAGACCTGTTCTATGTATCTGCATACACGTCTCAATCATAATGGCTATGCAATGATAATGAGCACAGCAAGAATTATTTCTTTTATAAATAATTATTGCTATTAATTTGATATTATTAATATGATTATGTTTAAAATATACACATGACATGACCATAATAAGAATTATGCACCAAACTGTGTTTTTGGTTCGTGAGATTTCATTTTGAGCGTTCTAGATTACAGAGATATGCATTACTCTAAAGGGGTTAGGTACAGGCATCATCATAAAAATTCTCTCCTTTTTTGTTATTCAACTATTTTATAGCCTTGGGCAGGGGCGGGATGGGGGGTGGGTGGGATAGAGAATAAGAAATCACCTTAGAAAACCTCAGATTAAACAGAAACACCCACCACTGAAACTATTTATGTTTTGCTACTAACAAACACTATTGTCCCACTCTTTTCCTTGGAATAGAATTGTCAAATCCAACAGAGTTAACAAGGGACAATAAAACATACACACACACACAAATACACACACACACACACACACAGAGGGAGGGAGGGAGAGACAGAAGGAGGGGCCCTTTCCCATAATGAGGCCTTGTGGGAAGTAATTCATCTGCACTTGCTTGTCTTCAGTTCTTTAAGTCTTATAGCAGCTATATAGTTCACTCCCCTGGAGTAAGATGGTTTTCTTAGACAAATGACTGCCAACCAATATTTCTATCCTCTTCCCCAACCCCCATTTTATAAATCTGTGTCACGTATGCCTAGCTTTCTTTTAATCCATCAGGAGCAGCTGGTAAAATCCAGAATGTATATAAAGAAACAATGGTGATATTTCACTGTTCTAGGAAGGACTCTTGATATATTGATGAAAAAAATGCAACCTACAATTATCACGATTACTTGGAGCTTGGGGTTTTTTCAACATCCATTTTAAAATTCTAAACGTTTCCTTAAAAATATTTCTGAAAGCAATAAATTCTAATGCATCTTTTAAATAACTTCTTAACATTAATACTTTCAAATTCACTTTCAATAATATTTTACAAGCTTTAGGAATATAACAGAATGCTATATATTGGGAAGAAAAAGTGCATAAAAAGAAGAGACCACCCAGAGTTGTTATAAAGATTCCCATATAAAGATGTTTTAAATAAATCAATAAATAAAGAAGAGGAGCTATTCCTGACATACCCTTACTTTAAAATGAGAGCTATATGAAAGAGAAAGGTCTAAATAAAAATTGTCTCAATTAAGCTACTGTTAATAAAAGGATCACTTTTGAATATGTCCATTCAAAAAAAGGAAACAAAATTAAATATCATAACATACCATATTACAGTTTTATGCATATTTAATGTGAAAGTAAGTCCAGAATGTAAGATTTGGTGCTAAAGACAGAAAAATAGATGTGGAAGCCAAAGTTTCTTCTCAAAAGTGTAAATATGCAGCATTGTAGTTCTATCAGAGAACAAGACAAGACATGAAAGGTATCAAAATTGTCAGTGAAATAAAAACTAAAGACGCTTTGGGAATTTAACTAAAGGGAGAAAATTTTATCTTCAAAATAAACAAAATCAAGACTAAGTGATTTTGATGGAGGTGCACACAGAATTGCCTTGTATCCTTGTGCTATAAAGGGAATAGAGATTTTTTTTAGCTGCTGTGAGTTGAAAACAGGATTAGAAGAGCAAACTTTTGCACAACACAATCCTATTACATATGCTTAATAGAAATAAGCCCCAATGAGTCCAATGGCTGGTTCTTAAAGGTAAATCCAAAAAGGATGGCGGCATTAGCAATATAGCAGCATGAAACAACTTGTGCTTTTTCCAAGGGAAATCTTGGAAAATTAGCTTTTAATTGAGAATGAAAATGACAGGCAGGAAACAGAAAAGTCTTCTACAAAAGAGGACTACCACACAAAGTATCCCCCTCTGAAACAGTAATAATTGAAAGGCTCTCAGTCCTATCTTCCTCATGCTAAGTTGCCCTTTGTTCGATGTAGGATTTAGGTCAGGATCCAGATTGTGACCTGTGACTCTGATGATAGCGGTTCCAATGAATTCTCAAATAGGACCCAGGCAACAGCTACATTTACTAAAAGATGTTGCAGTTACAGGGCCCAGGGTGACACAGGAAAGAGAAGAAGCGCAGCCGTTCCTGGCAGATGGCTGCCCATGTGCCCTTAATTGGCAGAGTTTCAAACAAACATGCTTCTTATTCTGGCCTTATTTGTGCCAATTGCTGCTGCAACAGCAATTTATACTCAAGGGCATTTCTTACCTTTCTTAATTCCACAGAACTGAGCTAGCATATTTCTAGATAAAGCCTCAGGCAAGACAAAGTGTAATATAGTGGTTAATTGCTGGACAAGGCCTGAGGAAACCCAAGTTTTGAGTCTACTTTAATCTACAAAAACTGAAGAGTGGGTGATTTGAGGCCAGTCATTCACTCAGCCAACCTACCTCAGACAGAGGAGAAATTATGCTAACAAAACTTGTATATTTAGTTTAGTTTAATTTATTTTATTGTCATTGCACCTCGTACAACGAAATCAAGCACCATCTTCAGTACACATCATGACCATGACCATGAAAATAAACACAAACACACATCCTTCACCCTTCACACATTGA
>BHFT01051218.1:0-13888 GCA_004320025.1 Laticauda laticaudata
TTTTCCAGATCCTGCCCTTTTATTCTTTTTCTCTCCTTCCCTGTTTATAAAAAACTTTTTATTGTCCAGAAATCTGTATTATCCCTTTGACATTTTATTTTGTTTTCAGCTTAATTGCCTGTTGATGTCAAAGCGGATTTTTTTTCTGATTTCTTATTTAAGTCTCTTGGCTGTCAATATAGGAAAAGGGAGAGAAGAAAATAAAAGCCAAACCTTTCCCATTTCACTTTCCTTCGCTGCTTCCGAATCTTCTTTGGGAACGATGTTATTTTTTTTTTTAGTTTAAATTCCAGGGTACCTTAGCTGTTGCTTTTGCAATTTAACCCGGTCAGCCAGAACTTTCACTTATCTTCCTCCTGCATATTCTTTTCCGGTCGAGTTCTTCTTTGAGGTGGCCATTTCTGACCACCGCTGCAATCACCTTCGGGAAAGGGAGTAATGGCCAGCTGAGGAGGAGAGATGCAGCTCTCCTCAACCCTGTTGGCAGTCTCCCCCTTCTTCACCACCTCGATGGGGTGGCTTACCCCCAAAACCAGCTGACTCGGGGCACTCCAGCGGCGAACCCAGACCAAAACTGCTCACAATCATGGATTTCTGTCTGTCGCCGAAGAGGCTTAAAACCAGAAGACCTTTGTTGATTCTTAAGAGTAGTTGTGGCCTTTATGGTGGCTCTAGGTAATATATGATTAGGGAGCCATGGTGTTGCAGTATTGTAGGCTAACTGGCCACTGCCAGGAATTTGAATCTCATCAGGCTCAAGGTTGACTCAGCCTTCCATACTTCTGACATCGATAAAATGAGGACCCAAATTGTTGGGGGCAATATGCTGACTCTAAACTGGTTAGAGAGGGCTGTAATAAAAATACTATGAAGTGGCATATAAGTCTTAAGTGCTATTGCTATATCATGGGATCAGCAAGTTAAGTGCTTATTATGGAACGTGTTGATATGTGCAGAACCAAGAGAAAGCCACTATACAGGATAGACAGTAGCCATTGCATTAATATTACTGAAGTTATTTAAGACAGATAGAAGGACATAAGAGCCTGGTCATCCATTATTGTTGTATAGTTAAAGTGCCATTTTTTTTCCTCATAAATACATTTGGTATGTTAATTTTATATCTTTTCCCATCATTCTTCATTAAATCTGGAAACAAAAACAATCCTCATCTTTTACCTTGTCTAGGCAGCATTTCTGTAATTCAATAAGACAATGTTCACACATCACTTTATTTAAACGAGGTACAATAAGTTATGCAAAACCTTGCCAAAATTTAGGGAAAATATATTGTTACTTTAGAAAATGACTTACTGCATCAATCAATTGGGCCAAATGTTTTCTACTCCCCTGAACTTTTCATTTCATTTTATTGCTTTTTTGTCCATATATTGTAGTATACAGGCAAGAGAAAAAGAACAGAATACAGACCCCCCAAATACAGAATGGTTCTACTGCTGATATAAACAAATCCAACAGGAAAATGTCCCTCTTTGTTGCTTACAAAGATCACAGTTAATTCTCTAACAACATTTCTTATGACATCTGGCCACTGACCAACAAAAATATTATGGTAAATTAATGTCTCTTTAACAAGAAGCTCACTGCTATAGTAGACCTACTAAATCCACAGATTTGCTAATGTCAGTTTAGGTGTTTACCACTGTTTACATGACCCTGATTCAGCCATGTCTTTCCATTCATTTATCAGACAGATCAATAATAATTAGATAGCCAAGGCAAGCAGGCTGATCAGAGAGATGGAAGATAACAATTGAATTTACTTACTTTCTCCTCTGCACTTATCACAGAAAAATTTATTAGCAATAATGTATGTTTTAAGTCTGTGATTTCACAGACAATCTCTATAACTTGTTATCCAATTTATAGACATTTAAAAGGGAGCTGTCAGTTTCATTTGCTTCCTTCTAATACCCCTCTAGCTACAAATTGTCCAAGAGGCCTTCTTAAGCAACTGAATGGATTCTCAGATCTTCTATGCTATTGTTTACATATATCCTTTTGATGCTGCTGCATTAACCCAGTTTCGTGCTGTGAAATGGGGGAAGTAGCCTGTGAGAAAAAGGTGGCACTATGTTATTCCTTCATACAACTATTACGAAGCTGAAAGAATCAGCTATGTATTTATCATAAAATATGTGAAATGAAACAATTTTTACTCATTTTTATATTATTCAAAATTTATGACATGACTGCATCTGGGATGAATTAAAAAAGAAAAGAAAAATATGCCATTTTAACACTGTGATAATAATGATTATGAAATAAATGCACAAATACAGTATCGTCCAACTGGATTGACTAAGGATGGTTTACAAGTCAGAAACATTCATGAGCCCATCAAAAATGCCCTTCTTTGAATCCCAACCATCCCAATTGAGATGGAAAATATAATTCCTCCTGAAAACAGAAAAGTCCAAGCGCTCTCCTCAACACCTTCTAAAAAGCCCGTCTGAGGAGGCCAACTTAACTGCTTTGCTGGGAACTGTCCTCCGTAGCAAATTTGGAGACACTTTATGGTCATGTAGGAGAAACTAGGCCCCTGGCTTCTTCAGAGGCATATGCCAGTGTAACGCTTGACTGGTGCATTCCATAGTGCTTGTCAGCGCATATGAGAGCATTTTAGACATCGTTTGAAAGAGCATGAATCCTGTGTTGTATAGAAGATTGATTTAAGCTGGGACAAAGCTGTTCAGGAGTCTGCAGTTAGTTCTTTCACGAATATGTTCATTAGAAGTTTATTTACCGTTTCTTCTGACAAAGCATTTCTTTTGATATATGTTTGTATTTTTTATTTATTAATCATATTTATATGGCTGCCCATCTCATGGAAAGTGACTCTGGATGGCATACAGCAATCCAATGAAACATTATAAATAAAACATTATATAGTAATCACTGAAAAAGCATTAAAACCATAAAAGCAAAACAGGAAAAGAAAATAATAGTGTGATATTAATAATAGTGGTGTCACTGTATGAGTGCATCTGTCCTCCTGGATTCTCAGGCCTGCTGGCAAAGGTAGGTCTTAAGGCACTTTCCAGAGCTTGGGTGTAATGAGACTGACCTCACCTCTAAAATGAGAATCTACAATGAGAAGAAAAGCCCCAGGGCTTATGATCCACCAAATGTAGCTCCCTGGACAATAGAACATCATAATTAAGATTAAGACTAAGATTAAGATTACCTTTATTGTCATTTTTGACTGTAAGAACACTGGCACAAATTAAAAATGAAACTCTGTTGCCTACTCTCAAAAGAAAGTACATATCTATCTATACTTATACACAAGACATGTACATATGCTGTATACATATATATGTTTTCATAAATTTTCACGTGTACAGGTATGCAGGTCTTGGCGTGTTCGGGTCTTTTCCCATGTTCGATTGTGAGTGTCTTGGCAACATTTCGATAAGGTCCCGCTCGCTATCTTCAGGCTGGTGCTTTCGGCTTCATGCTTGTGCGAACAAAGTGTGATCAGAGCTGCTGTCTCCCTATATATACTGGTGAGGAGGTTGTCTGTGTTGTCATTTCTTGATTGGTTGATGGAGTTGATGTTTGCAGATTGGCTGGCTTTTTCATAAGAACATGTGTGGCTGAGGTATTGATTGTGTGTCTATCAGCCTCCTGTACTGTAATGACCTGGGTAATGGGCTGTGATGATCTTCTGAGTTCTATTGTTTTGACATCCTGGGTCTTGTGCTGTAATCTCCTGGGTTGTAATGACCTGGGTCGTGTGCTGTGTAATGACCTCCTGAGTTCTGTGATGTGATATCCTGAGCGGGTGGCTGTGATGTGATGTTCCAGGTTTTGGTTTGGGTCCAAGTTTGAGGCCTGGATATGTGTTCATGGTGTGTGTCCATTTGCTTGGTTTGGAGGTCGGGGTGTGTGGCAGCTGGTGATGCAGCCGTGGTCTGGTTTCTGGATGGTGGTTGTCTTTCGTCTATGGGATGGGTTTGGGTTTGAGTCTAGTGAGGGAGAGTGGTGGTGGTGTCATGTGTTGTTTTGGGTCTGCTGTTGGTTTTCATGGCTGGGACTTATCAACAAACGATATCAGGATATCAGGATATCACATCACAGAACTCAGGATATCACATCACTACAAAATCTCAGGATGTTGCAACACAACCAACGACCCAGGAGATTACAGCACAAGATCCAGGATGTCACAACAATAGAACTCAGAGGGTCATCACACAACCCACGACCCAGGTCATTACAACCCAGGATATTACAGCACAAGACCCAGGATATCAAAACAATAGAACTCAGAAGATCATCACAGCCCATTACCCAGGTCGTTACAGTACAGGAGGCTGATAGACACACAGCCAATACCTCAACCACACATGTTCTTACGAAAAAGCCAGCCAATCTGCAAACATCAACTCTATCAACCAATCAAGAAATGACAACAAAGACAACCTCCTCACCAGTATATATAGGGAGATGGCAGCTCCGATCATGCTTTGCTCACACAAGCACGAAGCCAAAAGCACTAGCCTGAAGATGGCGAGTGGGACCTCGTTGAAACGTTGCCAAGATACTCACAATCTTACACAGGAAAAGACCCAAACATGCCAAGACCTACATATATGTATATATACCTACACCCATGCACACACACACACACACACACACACACATTAATCACTGTCCATTTTGAATATATAGAGGAAAGAGAAGTTCACAAGGTTGATACTATATGGATCAAAACTGTGATTGAATCTGGATGTTCTGCTTCAAATACCATGAAGCTTCCTTTCAGAAGGTAACAAGGAAAACAGGTCATGAAGAGGATGTGTAGCATCCCAGACAATCCTGCTGATCCTGCTCAAACATCACTTATATGCTATGTCCTGGATAGAAGGAAGTGTACTACCAACGATCTTTTCTGCCACCCTCACCACTCTCTGCACTGCTTTCTTGTCTGAAGCAGTAATGCTTCCAAACTAGGCAGTAATGCTATATGACAGGATGCTCTTTATCATCATCTATTTATCATACAGAACATGGATAAGGACAGGGGAAGGAACATGTCCTTTTCTCATGCGACACAGAAAATGCAGGCACTGCTGTAATGTACCCAGAGTCCTACTTTTATTACTTCCAAGAAGTTGTGCAAAATGTTACAGGACTGGTCAGCCCTTCTAGAACTTGAATCATGCACTTCTTGTGTTACTTTGTGTGATGCATGATTACTTGTATCACTCTAGGTATGTATAAGCCATTTTGCATACCCTTTTCCTGCCTACTTTGAGAGCATTAGATGTCAGTAAGAATGGTATAATTCCAAAAGTCTGTTCTAAAGCCATGTTCTCCAGGGCTATGTCCTGGCTATTTCTGATTTTTGCACAAAGTTAGAACAGATTTCAGTTGTTCTCTGCTAGCATCTCTATCCCCTTGAAACAATGGAGTTAGCTTCTTATTTCACCCCACACAATCTTTGGGGGCATTTTGTCAGCCAGGAAGGCTATTTTTGATCTTGTGTTCAGTGCATTTTTAGAAGAGTGCAGTGATTGTGTTCAGAAATAGTCCAAGTAACAGGTGTGGTAGGATGCTGAAACAGGATCATTGAGTTTCATCCGACGTCATGTTCCCCTTAAAGCCTACAAAACATCTGTTGGGCAACTTTTCTAAGTGATCCAAATTCACCCAATATCTTACTTCCCAGAACAGGCGTGTCAAACTCCATTTCATTTAGGGCCGCATTAGGGACGTGTTTGACTCGGGGGTGGGGGTGCAGGGGTGTGCGTGGCCAACTCAACATCACTTGTGTCTAAGGTACCTATGAGTGCTCTCCCAGCGAAAACTGGCTTTAGAGCTCCGTTTTCAGCTGCAATGGCTTCCTGTAATCCTCTGCCAGTGAAGACGGAGCTCATAAACTCCATTTATGCTGGCAGAGGCACCACAGGCCAGTCCTTTGCTGTTTCCAGGGTGGTCCCATGGGCCAGTTCTCAGCACCCTGCGGGCCAGATCTGCCCCCCAGGCCTTAAGTTTGATATTGTCATAGAGGGAGCGATTGGTGGCAGCTTTCTCGCTGGCAGGGGATGTTTGGCATGAGTGAAACAAAAGCTGGGGCTATCCACTGTTTCCTTGACTGGCCTAGAATAAAGATGAAAAATACAATTCACTGGCCTTGTTCTTGTGGCAAAATGTGCCAGTGAGGGCAGCACAACTGATACATATTCAGTTCCAAGACTGACGGATAGCACTCCAACTTGGCAAAAGTCCCTAGACTTTTGATGGTTTGCTAATTTAATAATACTTGACAATGCAAATCATACAACACAGTAAAAATCTCACAATCCTGTGAGTTGGGTGTTCACACTGTAATTTTATGTTGCACATTAGTCCTGGAAGTTAACTGATATAGATTTATGCTTTAAAAACCACCACTAAAGGTACCTGAAAGATGGATAGAAATTATGAATCAAAATATTGGAGGGAAATTAGATCAAGTCTGTCCTAACATTCTTATTTCAAATGGAATATTGTTCAGTCCCATGTTACTAGAAACTCCATTGTGTAATATATTTCTTCTAAATATATCTATACCATCAGGAGTGGGATTCTGCCAGTTCGCACCTATTCAGTAGAATCGGTTGTTAGCATTCTACGCAGTTTGGAGAACTGGTTGTTAGAAGAAATTACTGGCCTAATCCTCTAAGGAAGGCAGGAAGGAAACATTCTGGTGTTGCTTACAGAAACTGTCTGTTAACCCTTATTACATTCTTGGAAGGACTAGACTTCCTGTCACTGGAACTTCTCTGGAGTTTTTTCCCCCTCCTTTGCTGATACTTTGCCTGTGTGGAGTGACCAAAGTTACAATGGCACTGAAAAAAGTGATTTGACCATTTTTCACACTTACGACTGTTGCAGCATCCCGTCACAAGGCTAGGCGAGATGTGTGCCTTGATGTGATGTTGGCCACACCCAGCCAATCACATTACCAAGCCACACCCACCAACTAAGCCACGTCCACAGAGCCAGTTGTAAAAAAAATTGAATCCCACCCCTGTATACAATCCTATTGATTATCCTTTTACAGATTGCAAGTTACTCGCTTATCTTTTAGACTTTTTTTCTTTCCATTTCGTCCTTCTTGTGATACTTGGTAACAGCATCCCATGGTTTTGCTCTTCAACAAATCACATTTTGTGAATCTCAGATGTGCATTGAGATATACCTTAGCAAATTTCAATGGGCTACAAAAAGTGGCCAAGTCCAATCTACTGTATAATAAAGGCTGGATTAGCAATTAGTGCTGTCAGATCTGACAAATCAAGTAGTGATTTCAATGTTTAGTTGAAACATCTTAATTAAGGAAGTCACTGACTTAATTAAGTTTAGAAAGGTTTTGCTTTCAAAAATATTATTCCTTTTAAATTATCATTCAGATTGCAAATGGGCTTTACTAAACTTGTGCACAAATTTACATTCTGTGTATCAATGGTGCATAGAAAAGGCAACATCAGGTGACTTCTCCCTGGATCAAAACTTGCTAGGCCTGGAAATACACTTGGAATGTGGTCTGGCTAGAGGTATTCAGGTGGGGACAGCAAGGAAGACAAAAATGGGGGTGGGGAGGTAAGTGGAACATGCTGGTCAGACGGTGGGAAAGCAAGTAGGCTAGTTGGAATGTGACAGCAATCACTTTTGTTATAAAGGTGATGGAATCAGGGATGGATGGTCCAGTCATATATGCTTTAATTCAGGAGTGGTATGGAGATGAGGTAGTCTTGGCTGATATACATAGGCCAAATGGAAGGTGAGGTGCATGAGTCTTTCCCTATTTCAACTAAAGATTTTTCTCAGGTTAAAGCCAGAGCCAAATTGTTCTATCATAATCTTAACTAAATAAGCCTGCCCAAAATCCCAGCATGCATGATTGATGCATGGAGTCAAACCCATTTTCCAGTTTGTACCTACCCCTATTCTAGTTTATTCAATTTCCACATGTTGTACAATTCTTATTCTCAAACCTACAGTTCAAAAAAGCTGTCAGATCTTTTGAGATCTGACTGAATTACTTGTATCACTGATACAACTGTTTATTTCATAGCCAATAATTACAAGAATATGAATCACAAAGATGGCAAAAACATGACAAAACACACTATCTTTCATGTAAAAAAATAACTAATGCCTTATATTATCCAAGTAATATACAAGTTATGCTGCTTTTGTAAAGTGACTATGTATATTAGACCATATCCTGTAAAATGGAGCTGATAGAGGCTTGGAAGAACAAGGGTTAAGACAAAAGTACAGTAGATTGTGTTATTTCATTATTTAATTTGGATTTGCATATCAGGTAAATCCAAACTATTTTTAAGGTTACTGAACAAGCCATGGTGAAGTGTATAAACCAAGCCATAATAACCAACCACAGAACATTTAAGATAAGTAACTTAATAGTGCCTGCAAAAATAAGGGGGAAAGCAGCATACACTACACCAATTCCTCTTTATTAGTAACAAAATTTAAAGATGAATTTTAACTGCCACCCAGCTTTAGGTTATAGATGTAATTATTTTCTCCAGAGTATTTTGATGATAGCAACACTGAATCCAAGATCAGTAAAGGCTAAAAATGCCAAAAACTCTCCTTCCAACTTGATACCTATGAGCCTGGAATTTACATACTGCAAGTGCAAGACTATCTGTTGGACATCAATGGGTAATTGAAAAATACTGCTTTAATAATGAAGCCATTTGGAATATTGTGGGTGTTTTAGACTCTGGAAAATGCTATCCCGTTTCTTTTTTTGAGGGGGGAATAGATCTAATCAAGCAAAGTAGCTTATGAAAGGCAGTGAAGGAAATTAATCATATTCAGAAAAATATATTGGGATTATACAATATTTGTCCATAGAAAGTCAAATTGAGATAATAGCTAAGAATACATTTATATCAATCAAGGCTAATACTTAAAGACAATGTTAAGTACATAATAATCTATGTAGTTCTGCTCCATTTTGGCACTAACCTGTTGATTACAGTGTTGTCAAATATTGGAGCTATGAGGCAAGTTTCCTAAATTTTAGGAAGATTATATAACTTTACTTTGCCCCACCCCCAACTCCCTGTCCATTAGGGTAGGAAAGGACTTTCAATGCATACCTCATTTTAGCTTCCCTTTCTTTTGTAATTTTTCTCAGCAGAGTAACCAACACTCATTCTTTCAAATGTTGAAACATATGGAAAGGGAACACAATACTTTTAAGGTAATATAAACAAAACAATATGGCATTGAATTTTAACTATTTGAATCTGAAAATAGCAGATATTTAGGATTTCAAGCTAGTTCTTCAGATATTGTTTTTATAAAAAAAACTTTCTTGGGGGGAATGCAATGGTAATATTGCTGTCTGAGGCTAACAAATCATATAATCATGATTGCAGAATTGTAATGCTGAACTGTGCAGCCTTTTTTGTCCACATTATTGAACTTGTATTCCCAGAATTTCTGGGAATATTTAAAAATACATTTTAGGACAATAGGAAACAACTAATCTTACCAATTTACCTTTTCAACACTTTGCTCTTTCAGTTGTCTTACTCTGGTTTAGAAGAGGTCATAAAGAACTCAAAAAATATCAAGCACTTCCACAAGTTAGTATTACATGGATCTCAAACAGTATCATGATTCTGACATATGAATCAATAACAAGTGATTTTATGATTCACAACTGGGAAAAAATGAAGC
This sequence comes from Laticauda laticaudata, assembly GCA_004320025.1. Classification (NCBI taxonomy): domain Eukaryota; kingdom Metazoa; phylum Chordata; class Lepidosauria; order Squamata; family Elapidae; genus Laticauda; species Laticauda laticaudata. Next base: position 9,736 of record BHFT01051218.1, read on the forward strand.
AGGGCTGCCATCTCCAGAAACTTTACCATACAAAATATACCCAATTAAATGGAATTGAGGGAAATTCACACAATTTCTGCTTCAGAATCTACTTTCAAAGAAAATATAAAGAGCAGCCATTTCAACAAACATTCAAGTATCACAATGTTTATTGATAGATACAAGTATATAAAATCAGGGCATGAACATGTCTTGATAAATTAAGTAGACTTAATTCCAATACTATCATAGGGATCAATTCAGTTTCCCACCATTTTATTTCATACCCACAAAGACCACTTCCAAGGGCACTATCCACCTCTTCAAACTGATCATTTTTGTGCAAGTAAACCATGTTTCTTTTTAAAGACTTGTGCACTTGCCCAGGCTCAAGGATATTAAAATCTAGCACATAAAGCCCATTACTAGAGGTAGAAATACAGGCAATATACTATTACGGCAACCACCATCAATTACAGTTAAGGATTCTCTGTAACAACCAAATGGATAATCAAATATTGCAACAACTCAAGTATTACACTGAGCAAAGTGCATTTCTACAGTATTCAGTGTTGCTATTCAGATTTCTAACAACAGCCTATGGTAACTGGCATCAAAGAAGATCCTTACACAGACTGCTTCTGAACTTATGATGTAATTATTGCATGCTGCTAATACACTGTTATCTAAACATTAAAGATATTCTAAAATATTTTTATGGTAGACTATGATTAAGACATACTACAAAAACCCTTATGCAGAAACAAGCCCTACTGACCCGCTACTGCTTTAAATATTGTGAAAACATTACAGCGGAATGAGTTTTCGCAGTGGTTAGGTCAAATGCAGTTACATCATAGCAACAGTATGTTTGCACAATTTAAGGCTTTGGCTGGTTTAATCAGCATCTTCTTCAGATTCTTCTTCCTCTGCTGTTTCCAGCCAGGTCAACCACTGGTTTACCTGCAATTCAACCCAAATACTATTATTAGAATGAGAAAAATAAATGAAATTAAATTCAAGTATATCTGGGGATTAACTACAGATGAAACCCCTACACAATTTATTAAGAGTATAAAAATTATTGAAAACATGAGGCATATTCTCATGGCTCTAATTTTAAGCTTTATAGAAATCTGATTTTTTACAGTATATTCTACATTTTCCCAAATGAATCTGCAAGTACAATGAGGTAACTGTTTTGCTTAAACCTATGGTTAAACCTATAGTAAGATAATTCACCTGGAACAAAGCTTTGCCTTTTCCTGGAAACTCTTGAGTAATATCTTCTTTCCATGCCAGAAAAGCTTCTTCTTCAATGATTTCCATATCATAGAAATGCACAAAGAAGCGCAGCAACATGCCTGGAAGAAATATTTTGCTTTTTTACTCAGATCTTTTAAATGGCTATTTTCAGACAGCCATTTCTTTAGCATCAGTGGCACTAAAATTTACTATTCAGTCATTTCGCTTAGTTCCATAGAAAGTGGTAAGCAAACCTGATACCAACTTATACAAGCACTTCTCTAGCTGTATGACTATAGGAACATTTGGCTAGAATTCCCTCTCATCCTGATGTCATATCAAATGCACATGAAAGAGAGACAAAAGATTTTATTTTTACCTTTTGGAAAATTGTTGTTGTAGCAGTGCACTTGGAGTGCATACAGGGCACTCACTTGTAGATCAACATGGTCGTGAAGGAATTTCTGCATAACTGGCTTAAAGGAAAGAAGCAGCTGTTTTTCTTGCTCCAACTGTTCTTTAGAAGGAGCAGATGAAGAATCTGGTTCATCATTAGGTGGATTTACTTCACTAGAAATATACTGCAAGAAACTAGAAGAATTGGAAGGAAATGGTGTAAATTGTTTAACAAACTCATCCATGTAAAGCAAAGAAAAAGCAAAGAAAAAGCAAAGATTTTTTTTCTTTGCTCAGCATATATAGATAATAATGAAATAACCCCACCATTGCTATAATCAGCTTATATTATAGTATCTTTAGCTCATGAGTGACATGCAACAAACTAATTTCAGTTGAATTTCTCACCTGGTCATCAAAATATTAACAAATCCCTTATCTACATGTAGTTTTGGTGAAATGTTGTCTTTAATCCATTTATAGATTGCTTGAGGGGATGGGTCCAACTTAATTTGCTTCAATAGCTCCTTTTCCAATTTCAGAAGTGGAAATAAGAAGCTAAGTCCTTTCCCTTCCAATATCTCCAGCATACGATCCTTATTCTGGTCAATCTCTGTAACATATAGAGATACAAAGATACAAAACTGTCCAAAATATTCTTTGAGCTTGTCAACTTAATATACTATATATTCACTCTTCAGCTCATATTTTAAAAACACCATAATATTTAACCATATTTTCTAACTGGACATTTATTATAATTACCCATCTACTTCCCAGTGTACTCATTCCTTACCTGGCAGCATCTTTTGCATGTTCACTTTGCTCTGTTGGAAAAGGTCGGTTAGCCATTCTCGATCCTGCAACTTGGCTAACTGCTGAAGGCAAAGTAGGAATAGGGGAAAATGGGTGCCACTTTCCAATGGCTGTGCTAGTTCAGAGATGCTCACGAGTTCTGAAATTATGGCACGAGCTGCAAACTGTGCTAGATAGGATTTTACCAGAGGAATGTCCACCTCTAGTTTAGGGCACTGGTCCAATACATTTAGGAATGCCTGAAAAAAAGTTTACTAGCATTAATTATATTCTCCCACGTCTGGTTCTGACAACAAACAATGCAAAGACATCAAAGTATATTTATGAATATATGCATTACCTGCATGAAGTTGTCACTAGTAGCTATCCCTTCCTGTTTAAGTAAATTGATTAATGCACTTGCTTTTTCTTTATCTTCATCTGATCGATCTAGTGACTGAAGTACTATTTTGCTCAGCATGTCAGAAATAAAATGTTTTGGTGCCCTCATTTCTCTTACACTACTGACAGCATCATTGGCATTTCCATTGTTCAAATATTCAGTCACAACAGTTTCCTAAAAAAGGAGGAAAAGGGTTTTTTTCTTTGTCTCTAATTCTTTAGAGTTATCACATACTGTCGTTTGAGAGCAGACTAAATGAACTTACTGTTAATTTGAGCAGCTCTTCCTTTGAAGGTGGTGGCTTTTTACTTGTCTTTGCAGGCTTCTCCTGAATAAGTGGCGGATTTGTTTTGAGACCAAGTTGAGGTGGCTTAAAAAATAAAACACTAGAAGTTTATTAACAGTAATGCATCAATCTTAAAATATTTCCTGGTTTCAAACTGCAACTTTAAGCACTTTTAACCAAGCCTTAATTAGTAGAGCTCCACAGTACTGGCAAATTCACAAAAATTGTATCCTGGAATAGCCTAGTCAAGGCTTTCACTTTCATGATCACCATTAAGCATATATATTCTGAAAAGACGCTATTACTTAGTTGTCTCAATCAAATCTCACTGTTTACCTGGATTTACTCCCAAACAAGCAAATATTGTGGAATTCCAGGATCTTGCTAAGCATTTGTTCTTCTGAACTCTTAAATAGAAGAAAATGACTTACTGGAGACATGTGCTGCAATGCTCCGAAGTGCCTCTATAGGACATAATATTCTCAGATATGCAATCACCACAATAGAAATTAGGCTATAGTCTTCATTGTTCCCTCCCCATTATTTTAATATCTTAAAAGTGCATATGCTTTCTAGAATGCACCTTTATAATGAATCAATAAATCTTTGATTAAAACATTAGAGAAACATTTACCTGTCCCAGAGGTGGTGTCTGAGTACGTTGTGGCTGTGCACTGGGAGGAATCATAGTTATCTGGGGCTGAAGCTTTGGCACTTGGTTTTTGTTTACTACAAAACACTGAGCAGGTCTTAGACTAATCTGTGAAAAGAAGCTGGATATTAGAAATTTGGAGTATGGTTCTATTATGGTAGTAGTGAAAACTACCCATAGCAGAGTTGCATGTGATTTGCAAGCACTGCTAAGTTATAGCAACAATATTTTTGAGAAAACAATCTGTAAAGTTTATAATGACTTTTTATATCTCTATCCAGCAACTGAAATTACTTCAACAGCTCTTGTTTATGCCCTCATATCTCATAATCTTGCTCATAGGACACTGGAAACTCCCAAGGAGGAAGGAGTGAAACTACAAGAAGGGGGGGGGGGG
>BHFT01051218.1:13903-50189 GCA_004320025.1 Laticauda laticaudata
GGGGGGGGGGAAGAGAAGCAAAAGGAATAAAGTTAAAGATAGATAACTTGGGGGGAGTGGGGTGAACAGCAGGAAGAGGAAGAAGGGGGGCTCCAGTGTTGATCCTCGTAATAACGCGTCTTGTTATAATCATTGGGCATCTTTTAAAAATTGTGCCTATTCTTTTTCAAGGGCATACCTCATCTGCATTAAGCTGTCCCTTCTTAGAAAACCGTGGAGGCATATCCTTAGACTGTCCTTGTTGAGACAGAAGTCCCTGATTTTGATTATGGTATAGTTGGCTTTGCCCCTGTTTTCAAGACAATGAAAAGAAAAATAAAGACTATAATAGTAAACTTTTATCATAAAAATATTTTTTCATATATTCTATGCGTACTGCATTTTACATCTTGTTAGAATTTGTTCTACCATGATGAAATTATTACTATCTTACCTTTCCATCAGTTCTAATTTCCAATTTTTCCTCACAACAATCCTGTGAGGTAGGTTGGATTTAAAAAAACTGCCCCCAAGTTGTTCCCTGATCTTCCTTGGCTAAGAGTGGATCTAGGTCTTGCTAATTGTAAGCTAGCATTTTGAACATCTCAACTGTTACATGTGGGTTGTTTTATAAGGAAGCTGATTCAAGCTGTTCTAATCAAAAGGCACAGTATTAATTCTGAGTTTATGACTCAATCCCAGCGATTACATCAGTGCTTCCCAAACCTTAATTTGGGTAAACATGATTTTTTCTTTTCTCACGAACCATTATCCATCACAACAGGGACATTTAAATTGACTTAAAGATGGCCACATGTCCTAGAATATATTTGAATTTCTTCCAATTTATCCTATTAAGACAAGAATTGATGAAATCACCAATAGTCATTTGTTGAAATGACAAAAGATATTTTAATATAGGTTTTGTAATACAGATAGTCCTCCAGTTATGACTATTTTTCCAGTGACTGTTCAAAGCTATGACAGTACTGAAGGGACTTAGAAGTAGCCCTTTTAAGTTTGATTAAGACTTTCTGATAAGCGATTCTTAGGTCACAAAGGAAAAAAGTTTGGGAATCACTGAATTCGATACAAATGTTCATAAAGATGCATCAAGTATAATATTTGGGAGCTATTAATTATGCTTTGGATTTCACATAATTAATAGAAAAATATATTCTTTTTATTCTAAATTTTAGAAACTGGAGAAAATATTGTAAATGAAAGTGAAATTGCCTGTGGAAAGAGGCAGAAAAAGACCTCAATCAATTCCACTCCCTTATTCTTAGGTGCTCCTGACGCTGAGGGGACGTTTAAAAAACACACCAGAAGACTATGGAGACAAAGAGAAGTACTCTTGTAACTTACAAGGGGAGTTCCGTGTTTTTTTTAAACCTTCCAGAAGATGGCAAGCAGGTGTGGACATAATGCCTTTTTGGAGAAGCAGAGAAGGGTACTAGAGACAAACTAGTTCATCCATCAGCTTTTGTGAAAAATGCATTGGACAACAAAAAATGCTTGAGGAAGAACAATAGTGGCAATCCCTAAGGAGAAAAAAAAGCAAGCCAGGCAGAGGAGATTGGAGAGATGACAGAACACAAAGAACCAAACTTGTAAAAATGAACTTTGTTTCCTTGGAGCTTCAGAATAGTTTCCAAAGACTCCCCGCTGATGTTGTTTCTGGACTTCTGGATGAACTGCAGCTGCCACAGGGGCCAAAGATGACTACAGAAGTTCTGCAAAGAAGACAATTCCCGTCTCTCTGCCTTTTGGGGCAACAGCAAAAGATGTTTATTTGAGACTTCCTATTGAAGGACCAAAGCATCAATCGCAATAAACTAGCAGTTTTATCAAGAGGAAGGTGCTGCCTTTCACGGGCTCACATTTGGGATGTAATAGAAAACCTATCAGATCTCCTTAAGCTCACTGAAGAATATTCCTTTTTACTGATTCTGGTGGGAATAAATGGCAGACAGTGTTGAAAACATTGTAAGACTATAAAGCACAGGGCTATTATGTAAGGTTTGTTTTTTCAAAACAACCCTTCCCTGTTGAAGGCTGTGAACCCCAAAGCAAAATAAACTTATGTTCACAAGGGAAGCTAAAAGTAACATGAAAGTTCTTTTTTCCCAGTTTTGTCAAAGCAAGAAAGCCATAATGGACAACCAGCGTGCCCGTGAAGAGACTGTGAAGAGAATCTTAAAAGAGCTTGGCCATCAAGAATGGTTTTAGTGCCAAAAGAGTAGGGCAAGTGTAGTAAGATGAAGAACCCAGCTGATTACAGACCTACAAGCTTGTTGCTGATATTGGACAAACTCCAGAACAGAAATATGACTGTTAAAACATTTAGAAAAGTATATATTGCTTAGCAGGAATAGCATGTCTTTAGGAAATAATAAAGCATGGCAAAGCAATCAGAGTTCCTCTATTGTTTGCTTGACGAGAGATATAGTAAACATAATTCCAAACCATTTAATCAAGTTTTCTACAAGATCCTTGTAAAGATGATGACAAAATTTAAGCTGCCTGCATTTCTGTTATGAGGAAATAGACTTAGCTGAACATACATAAGAACATACAGGCTCTGTGTTATTCAACACTGATTTTTAAAATGGGTTAAAAACACCAAAAGATTATGAAGTTTTTGGCTAATAAACAAGACAAATACTTAAGAGGACAGTTTCAGGATTCAAGAGGACGTGACAAGCTAAAACAATGGACAGAAACTAACAAGATGAATTTTAAGAATGAACCATGTCTGTACCATATATGTGAATTATCTCATAAATAGCATAATCCAGTTCCAAGAAAAACACAATTTTAATTTGCATTAATGGTACTACAGTTTAAAGATCAAGATAATTATTGCATTCTACTCTGTATTAATTAGATCACAACTAAACTCTAGTATTTTTTCTTGGCACTGTCAATATCCTTCCAAAAATACAAACTTGAATAAAACGAAAGGGGAATAACTGAGACAGTTAAGAGCTGGAAGAAAAGGCTTATTTGGAATAGCTGAATGAGCTAATACATTTAATTTAAAAAGACTATGAAGACATGTCTTCAGGTTTTTGAAAGCTGGTCTATGTGAATAGAATACAATAGACCTTCTTAGTGGTGTTCTAAACACAGGACAAGGAACAGTGGTTTTAAATTATTGCTATTTATTGTTATTGGTGCAAGTCATTCAGAACAGCATCTATCTTCTATCAAAGTCACTTACTGGATTTTTCAAGAAGGATTTGCCTAGCTCTCCAAAGTGGGATTGAACAGGAGCCATGAGGTGTCCCCCATGGCCATTGAAAAGTTGATTTGACCGGTGTCGCCCCATGGTAGGTGAAAATCTGTCTTGAATAACTCCCGGACCAGTACCAATTCCACTACCTGGATTCATAAAGCACACAAAAGACAAGAGGATTATAATTCAGGATATCTTTATCAAAGTAATTAAATAAAGTAAAAAACACATGTGTCATTTCTTCACTAAAGTAATATAATTACCAGGCATTTGTCCAAACATATCAGCAAGCCCTCCAAGTGGATCCCTGTCAAGTTTCATCCTGGGTGGCATAAACGGTCCCTCCAGAAAGAAGTCACTTCTCATTCCTTGAGACAAAGGAGGAGGAATAAAAACTCCCAGATCCTTAAAAACAAAGTCAGTTGGAAATCAAATTAAAAGCAGCATTTAATGCCTATTAATGACTTGCACAGCTAAATCCATATCTTATGAAATACTTACTTTCACAGCATCTTGACGGATTTGATTGATAGTCTTTGGTCCATTGTCAAGAAAAGCTTTGCGAGGAATCCAATTGTGTTCTCTCAACTCCACAGTATCCTTCAAGGATTAAACAGAACAATGTTAACTTTAAGGCATATGCTAGATTTGTCACAGTAAGCAATTTTATACTCTTACCTGCAGCAGGAAACGAATCCTTGCCGGCAATTCCTTACTCATCATCAAGGAGCGCATACGGGCAAAGTACTGATCCATTAAGGACTGTTGAGAAAAAAATTCATTAAATTTGGCAAGTTGACAAGTTACCAAAAAGAACAAACATTAATATGTGCTAGTTGTTTTTATTTGCTAATTAAACATTAACCACAATATTTTATCTACGATAACCTATCCCCGGAGAATGAATACTAATAGCATAAATATATAGATATGTGCAATTCTACTGATGCTTACCTTGGCTTTTGCATGGTCTAGTCTAGGTCCTACTGTCCTCATTATCTGACAGAGGCACTCCAAATCCTCCCCCATATCCTTGAGTTGGACTCTCTTCTTCTTTTCCAAAAGCTGGGTAATTTTAAACGATAGAAAAATTTTTACTGCCATATTACAACTTATTTTATAAGACATATATCAATGAAATAGGTATTAAATAACATTAAACAATATGTCCAAGTAGCAAAAACAAATGCTGTTTCACTTAAGATGCTATGACCAAACAAGCTACACAATTCCCTTTCAGTCCAGTGTTTTATGCAAACTCAACATTCCATTCCATCTATAAACTAGTGTAAAATGTTACGGATTCATGAAAAGAACACCAACACAATTGATACTTTTGATTAACAACATTTTCATGAGAGATCCAACCACATGAAAATAAAAATAAGGTAAGGGGTAAGGACCTTATAGTTCTGGTTAGTGCTCTGCATTGGTTATATGACCTAGGAATTTTCTATCCAGATTTCTCAAGCAGATCTAACAGGTTTTCCTTAAGATGTTAGCCAATGCGTAAAAAGGAAAAAAAATTATTTTAGGAAATTTATTGTTAACAGTGTTTGCCCACCATGTAGTCACTAATAGATACCACTTAATATTTTTTTTCAATTTTTTTTTACATTACTAGCTATCTCACACATAGTAGTAAAGATAAAAAAACCACTTACTGTTTTGATGCACTTATGAAGGATAGATTCATGAATAAGATCAAGCTTGCCAAGTTCTCCAATGAATTTGATGTTTCCCAGCATCTTGATCTTAGCAATAGCTCTCTGTTCCTCCTCCTCTGGGAGGAGGGGGCCATCTTGCTTGTCATAGACTAAAAATCGAGGTAAGTTTTAGACATTGTTCCACTTTTATGACAAAAAAAACAAGCAAACCAAGAAATACAGTATTTTGAAAACTTACTATCCACATTTCTGGTTCGGTTTTCAAATTCATCTTGAAGTTTAGAAATTAAGAGGCGTCTGAATGTCTAGGATTTAAAACACAAACATGTTGATGTCTTATCTTTTTAAAATACCAATACCTTTAGTCCAAAAGAAAATTATACTCACTGTGCTTTGCTTCTGTCCTGGATGACTCTCTGCGGATGGGCCATCAAAGTTGGGTGCATCTTCTGCCAGTCGCAGACATAGTTGAGCATATAGCGAGCTATATTTTGGCTCTTCAAGGGCTTTGTCTACGATCTGAGAGCAGAGACTTCATAAATTATATGGAAATTTGTTTACTATTTAAAACCTGCACTTTTAAATGGTCTTACCTAATCTTATGTAGTTTTATTGATGTTTCAGAAATTCACAATGACAACTATGCAGTACAAAAAACTATGGTGTAGTTAAGATTCCCTACCTTGCTCTTCCACAAAACAATTAAGTAATGGGACAATTTCATTAATCTACCAGGTATTAATGTCCAATAAACAAAATCTAATGTATTTTAACAAACACAATAGTGGAAGGTAAGCTGCATTTCCATGCCTGCTTTCTACTCTTGGAACCTGGTTGAAGATTAGCTAAACAATCATGAACATCTGAAACACACCAGCTCAATGTTTTCTCTCAGGTCACACTACAGACATATTATTTTCTATGAAACAGTATTCTCTTGCACTCAGAAGTTTCTATCTTTACTAGTAAGATAGGAAAAAGCTCAACCGATTCATATATAATCTTATAAGCATACACAGGAAACAGTGCCACTACACAGTGGATCATTTGAGAATAATCCATTCTCTAAGTTGCTCTGTTCTATAACACAACATCCATGTTCACAGTACAGTAAAAATAACATCCATGTTCACAGTAAACAACTTGCAAGCTGTATATTTTAAGAACCTTGAACATACATAATATAAATATAAACCTGCCATACATATAATATAAACCTGCCATATATAATATAAATTTTATTAAACAGCATTTTTCTAATACATTTCTGTTATCTTACCAGCAGTATGATCCCCTTTAGGATGAGTTTAGACTCTACACCCACATTGAGGAGCTCAAGGCATAGCTTGTCAAACTTTTCAGGAGTAAGCTTATTTAGTATGCTAAATGAAAGAAAACAAATCAAGGCTTTTCTTAGTCAAGATTTAACTTGTTTACTGCAGTTTAACTTATAAAACCTTTTTGCTAGTATTAATCTTAAACTGCAGTTTTCAATTTTAATCTCTTGGAAATTAAGTCTTATACTAAATGGGTAATTGTGTAATTGGTTACTTGAAATCAATCTAAGTTACAGACCAGATACTTTGAAAGCCCGGATTGTAAGTGCTGATTTGGCAATAAATTAAGCAATACACTAGGTAACAGGCTAAGTGGGTCCTAAAAAACAGGAAAGCTAAGAAACAAAGATACTGAAATAAACATGTTAAACTAAAAGAAAAAAATGGATCCTGAGATGAGAAGTGAAGAACTCAAGGGGGAGGGAGGAGATAAATAAAACAAGGTATTAAGATAGGAAATGCCTAGTATGAGCAGCATTCTAATAAAACTAAGACATTAAGAGCTGAATTGTAGCTAAGGTACTACAAAAAGGGATAGAGAATAATGTAACAGAGATAGGGTGACTAAACAGTGTGAAATAAAACAGGTAATGCTACAAAAAATCAAGACGCTGAACAATGGCTATGAAATACAAAGTAAAAAGCAAGAGAATGCAGGACAAAGTAAAATGCAAAGCCTTGACCCAGATTCAAAGCAGTCACAAAACACACAAATGTTATTGAATATGGGCATTGGTGTCAAGAGTCCAATGGATATATCAGAACAGTAATAAATTCTGAGAAATATAATTCAACAACATTTAGTGAATCAATAATTTCTTCCTCTTGGCCTAGACTATGCTAATTCAACATAAAAACAATCTACCAAATGAACAGAACACTGCAGAAGCTTAATAATTTTTTTTTTTGCTTCTGCCCATAATCATCAGTTTAAGAACTGTCATCAAGCATTCTTAAGACTACAAAAGCAACTCAATATGGGCTGAACTAGTTATAGTCTAATGGATTGGATCTACAAAAAAAACCCCACCTCACAATATTTATTAATCTTTTCAATTTGTCTCCATAAAGTTTTTAGATAGGACGATTGCCCCAAAATCTCCTCTATGTTTCCATGGCTGAGAAGATTTGAACACGTGCCCTCCATATCCAACTCACTGTGTCTCTATACCAAGCAGGCTCCTTAGATTCTATACTCAAAAGAGAACTCAAGAACACCTTTAGAAAATTGTGGCTTTGCAACTAGGAAAATCTCAATTGGAAATAAATGGCTGGGAAAACAAGTATTCTGTATCTGAGATGTGAATCACATATTGGATTATAAAATGCCACTGACAATTAAACTGTTACCTCAAAACTTACCCTCTTACTTTCCTGAAGATTGCATCATGTCGTTCTTTGTCATTTGCGGAGTCGTCATCTCGTCTAGTGCTTCGTGAAGGAATCCATTTCTGAGCGTTTTGCCCTGGGGTTTTCCCCAGGAACTCGCTTTAGAAATAGAATATTAATTTATTAAAACCTAGTGTATTCCCATATAATCTGGAAGCAATAGGCTCAATTTTAAACTTGTTTTCAAATCGGGAAACTCAAAGTCTGAAATTTCAGTAGTATAACCTGAACTTTTTAATAGTTATTATTTAATCACCTTTGAACTCATTTTTTAGAGCTTTGAACTCATTTGAAGAATTCTCTTACAGGAGCAGTTACAGCTAAAAATTCTCAGCAGACGTAAAAGAGACATACCATGTCAAACATAATGAAATAAAAATAATTAAGGAACTAAAGCACCTAAAACATTGCAAGCTTGGAACATTCCATTTATGGATAGACCATTTCATGTGAAATGGTGTTCTGGCATTTCATTCTGAATTTGAAACAAAATGGAATAAATTGTCCTTGAATATTCAAATATTCCACAATTTGCATTTCTAATCTTCTAAATTATGGGGGTTTGGGTCCAGAGATTCCATTTCTGCTTTCACTGGTTGGATAATGTCCAAGAGGCTGGAGAAAATGGTTAATTATATATATCTATGAATTTCTACTTTGTGGAAAACAGAAGTAGAATTGATATTTATTGACTAATCCATATTATAAACTGAATTTCAGATACTATTGCCTGTATAAGCAATCTTCCACCCCATTTGGTAAGCAGTGTTCCTTGTTTTCTTATGCCTAAAGATAAACACCAGGATAAATTTGACTTAACAGAAGGCAAGCAGGCATCATCCCGACCTGCAGTCCTACTACTAATGCTATTTATATGCTAGACAAGGTAGGTAACCGTTAGTCCTTCAAAGGTAAAGAGACTCTCATTTTAGTGAGGGCTCAGAAGGAAGACTCTAGGCACAGCCAAGTAGTGTACTGAAATATTATTTCTAAAAACCATTATTTCTACCAATACCAGCTAAGAGCTTAATTCTAGCATGAGGTTTCCTTGGGACATTGGGAGGGGGGAGGACAAATTACAGGCCTGAAAAGCATTAAGGAAGACACTTGCAGACTCTTACTTCAAGTACAAAATGCTACATTCAATACTGCTTTAGTGGCAGGTGTTTGGATGGCCAGTGCAGATCTGTTCAAACTAAACAACATGTATCAAATATCCTCCAGCCAAAATTTTATGTGAAGCTTTTTAGGATAGGTGACATTCTATAATCTATCTCAAACACTGATTTGCGAGAATAACTATCTTCAAGGGTAACCTGCTTCTATTTAATTTTTTTGATCTGCCTGAATTCTCTTTCCCCAGTCTATAGTCAACCAATAGTTGTCCTAACATTCAGAGTCATCTGATTGGCTGGATAGGATGCTCTGACTCTCAGACATTGTATGGCTGCAGCAGAAATTACATTAGACAATGACTGCTGCATTCCTGGAGTTTAAGATGGTAAATAGGATTCAGAATGGATTACCAGCCACTTATGTTTGCAGTCCTGAGATAGCAATAAGGAAGCTGTTTTGAATTTCAAATGTTTCCCATTTTGGATTTCTCAAAATGCTTTGGATTTCATACTATTGGGATATTCTGCATGCTTTCACGCATGCCCCATTAGAGGAAAACACGTACCAGACAAAAACCTTAAAATACTAAGACATGAAGTAGTTAACAGAACAAAACACTGATTGGTTTCATACAGACTTTCAATTTACATTTACTATTTACAAATGAGTGTAACTTTACAAATTAAAAAATGCATCACAAACCCGTATGATAGCCAATATAACACTGCAAATAGTATGCAATATACCTGTTGCCGGCAGTCTTGGGATAGTGCTGAAGCGCACCCCTACCTCCTCCTCCGCCTGAAGAAGCACTATAAACAAAGAATAACTGCTAAATAATTTTTGTTTTGTATGCAGGAAAACAAAATTTTGTAAGTTTTACCAGAACTGTTTCGTAAACAACTTGAGAATACAAACTTCCCTGAACAATTAGTTTTTTTCCCCTTCTGCACAGGTTAAGTTATTTCTGGTAACTTGATCTGAATCAACTAATATTTTTAATATGAAACTAAAATGAAGCACTATCCTATTCTTAAAGTCTATATAAACACAACAAATACAAAGAAGATACTTGTTTGTTGCCTTTTAATATATGGTCTGTAAAACTTAGAAACTGTGTTAGTGGAATACACTAAGCCATGTATTTAATTTCATTAGTTGTGACTAACTGCAAAAAGAAAGAAACCTTAAAAGGTTAAGAAATTTTTCTTCAGACAAAAATCCTTTGTGTTCCCATCTGTTTCCTTGTCAAAAAGCTTTACTTACCTGAAACGAGAAGCACCCCCTTCTGCAATCGCACTCTCCACTTTGGCGGCTTGGCAATGAAGAATCTTCCAAAGAATAATAAATTGACAGGACAGGGAAAAACAAAACCTAGAAGGCAAGAGTCAACAATGTAAGTTTTTGATTAAAGTTTCAGTAATAGCACTCCCTCCCCCCATTTAAACAAAAATAGTTTTTCCCAAAGATTTTGGTATTCAGAGTCTAAATAATCATCATTTCCTAGAATCTTACATAGTTTGCATTCTGGAATTTCCCAGAATTTTACTTGACATCAGAACCAGAGTTTCTTCCTCATCTGCACCTCAAGTCAGCCCTGCCTCCTGCTCCAACTGGCCACAGGGCCTGGCATGTATGCTCCATACATACATACATACATATCCATGAAATTCTTACATATTATATAATTTTAATTATTTCACAACAAATGCTGTGCATAAGCGAAATCTAGGCAGTCTACCATCCATATTAAAAGAAATCCCACCATGTAATATTTTAGTGCCCAACATGACATGTCCTTATAAACCTGACAAACTTGACAAATTCAATACAATACCGGTAATTTGCAATATCCTAATTATATATAAAACAGTCAGGATTCCAAAGGGCAGCGAAGAAAAACGAAAGCAACATCCAAACACACTTTTCCAGGAAGGATTCCTATATATGTGCCTCAACTTAAATTGCACCTCTATCTACATTAAGACTTCGAAGTAAACCCAAACACAAAAGCGTCCAATCTCACCGAGGGCCGCCACATCTGCAACCTCCACGGTTCTTATTATTCCCGCCACCGACCTAACCTTAAAAATACAGCTGCAAGGCGGGCGAGAGATGGCGTGGCAAAGCCCAACTAAAAACTAAGAAAACCCCTCCGTTTAATCCCGCCGATCCTCGGGACAAGCTGTGGAAGCAGCTTCAAGCATCCTGCCCAAGTCATCCTCGATCCCTTTTCTCCACGCGCTGGCCACCGCCCGACTCCCAGGCTCAAGGCACAACTCCGACAATAGGCCCGGCCTTTGTTCTCGGTTCATAGCCCGATCCGCAGTTGCCGGTTATTCAGCTCCAGCAACGGAGATAGGGCAGTTTCAACTTTTCCGGAGCGAGGGGACCAGCGGTGGATCCGAAACTGATTACAACTATTCCACTGAGTTTAAATACAGTTCTATCTTTCCTAGAGAATAATACGAGCCACAGGTGAGAAGTAGTAAATTCTCTATTCGTCGAGCCGCGTGGAGGGCTAAAAGGCATCGGACTATCCCGACACCTGACTTAGCCAGAGTCACGACCTTCACTCAAAATCAGCCGCCTCTTTCTCCCCTTCAGACACCGGCTGGGCGAAGACCGGTGCCCGCCGCCATTTTGTTGCTCGGCAAACGTGCAAAACCAAGATTGCAACCGAACAAGATGGCGGCGGTTTTAGGTAGCCGCCATTTTGCATACCAGCAGCCGATTTTTCCTTTGCCGCCTTCTCTCGCCCCCCCGTCTCAAATGCTCCCAAATCCAAGCAGCACCAGCACCGCCGACTTTCCCCCTCGATTATCATCTTTGTCAACGATGGTCAATTCCTCACCTTCCCTACAGCCTCGTCAGCGTCCCCAGGACCGGCGGCGAGGGCTGGGAAGAGGCGAGAGAAGGGTGGGGGAGAGGGAGCCGGGGATCGGGGCTGGGAGAGGGAAGGGGGAGAGAGCGAACGGCAGGACGGATCTCTGAATCACCACAGCAGCTACCAAGCACTTCTTTCCGTCACCTCCATAGAGATCGGACCAACTCGCCGCCGCTTCTAATGCGTACTGAGACAGCCCCACAAACTTTATTGCACAGCGTGCAGCGAAGCCCTCCTCAACAAACCGGCTTCCAATCGATGGCTGAGACTTTGTCGGAGTAGCCAATCACAACGAATAAAGGAGGTGGGTCCAGGGCAAAGGAGGGGGAGGAAAAGAGGTAGGTTGACGGGAAGCAGCGCCGCAGTGCAGCATCGGATTCACAAAGACTAGCACCTCCTTTCTCCTGCGTAGAAAACCAACTCGAGTGGTAGATTTGCGCAAATGGCGTGCCGGGTTAATTGGTACTGGCTGTACGCCGCTTTTTTCTCCCAGCACCGTATTTGCCTCCAGTGACAGAAGCTGGAAAGCAACTCTCATTGAATTTTAGATGCGGATATTTTTGGGTCGGTTTCAATAGCGTGTGCCTTTGGCAATGGCACACAGATCCCTCCCCCCAGTATAGTTCCCGGCGAAACCATTTGTTGGGCTTTGTCCTGCTAAAAATGATTTGTTTAGAAGCAGCAGAGGGCACATAGACCGAAGCTCTAGCTTAAAAGAGGTACCCAAAAAATCAGGATGCCGATTCCAAGAAGGGATGAACAGGGCTGGGCATTGTTTAGGAAGTGTCGTGATTGTGTTCTTTCCGATATGAAAATGGTTACTGGACACGTTTCCTCTCCTCCCCTCCGTTCCTCGTCTGCTCCAAATCCATTTTTATCAGGCTGAAGAAAAATGTTCTAGAAAAACGGCTCAAGGCTTTACCTCTTGGCTCTGACCGCAAGTGAACTGAATAATGCATGGATCTTTTAGAATAATTTCAGCAAGACTCAGCACATCTATCTGGGCTCACAATCAAAAGTGCTGAAAATCCTACAGGGCATAATGTTGCTTGCTACATATCCATCTTTTACATGATGTAAGCATTTGCCCCGAAAACACATCACACTGGGGTTATGAACACACATTTTGAACGTTTAAACTGAAGTATCTGGTTTTCTATATCAAATAAGTATGCACTTCATGATTGCCTGATTGAAAAAAATCATTTTACTTGAACACTTCTTTGAACTTCAAGAATTAAGATTGTATGATAATCCAGCTCATACCACTAACAGCAATTTCACAACAATTCATTCCAAACCATACTTGTGCAATAGTTAAAGACTTCCCACCTCACATGACTCCAGAAGACACAAATTTAACAAATAAATCTTAGTTATGAAATTATGTGCTTGTCACAATCCAATATAAATTTTGAAAACCAATACACTATGTCGTGTTACATTGCATTACGATGACCAGGCAAGGTATGAAGATAACCTTTCATGGTTAATGCCTCCTGTCTAGTAATCATATCTTACTGTGTAGGGTCTAAAGATGAAAAAAAGGGATCTAGCAAAGGAGATACAAGTGGAAAGACTGCAATTAGCTAGAAATAAAAATGTGGAAGAAGTCTCAATGCACAGTTTGCTTCCAGAGAATCTAAACCTCCATTGGATGTTTCCTTATTTCCCTGTGCTCAGTATCATGTCGCAAACTATCATGTCCTTCCAATTCTATTTCTTTACAATAAAATATAGATTACATCCAAAATGTCCAATTACTTGAAGAATGGACATACTGAATACAATATTTCAAATTTTCTTATCTAGTTACCTTCATATTTCTTTAGAGAAAAAAACCTCTCTCCCAGAGGTCTTACACATTTTTTTCAGTTATACTGTTCACACGTATAGAGAGGGTACAGTTTCTTATGTCATGACTTGAACCATCATCTAATTATTTAGTCTGAATTTCAGGGTATGTACTAAATCAAGACACAATTTTGCTAAATTCTGGATCACTTAGAAATAGTTTTACATATGACTCAGCACTGGTGAGTGCTGCACACCCACACACACTTTCTTTTAAACAATCTAACTTTATTTGCTTGCTTGATTCAACCTCATTTCATATAAATATACAGTACATTAAAAACTATCCATGTTGAAACACTTACCTTAAAATAGTTTAAGACTATAACTTAGCCACATCATTTTGATTCCAGACAAGGCTTTAGATGTGATAAGAATACTAACTTGTGGCACTGACTCTGTGGTTCAGTGAAAAAATGGAGAATCTGAAGTGCTGGCTCTGAGTAGATTGATAAAGCTATACTGAGACAGTCAGAACTGCCAATATTCATTAGCAGGATTCTCCAGAGTGGACAATACTGACTCCTAGAGATCAAAGGAACTATCCAAAAGGTCAGTGTTGTTGTTATGACTATTCGTATTAGGTATTAGTTAAAATAAAATTTATTAAATTATTTTCATATAATAAATTTTGGGAATCAATGGACAATCTAAAACTTCAAGAAGAGGTTGACATGGTGAACAGTTTGGGGGCCCTATTCTATTGTATATATTTGAGTGGTCTTCCAGTTGTGAAATGTAAAATGAGTTTTAGTATGGCATACTTACCCAAATGCTGATACCTGGATTAAGTAGTTTATGAGACACTGAGGAAACTGCTTTTCACTTCTCTGTTATCAAAGGGAACAGTTCCTCTTCCCTATTGAGTGAAAAACAAAAAGGCAAAGTTTGAAATAAGTATCTTTAAGTGAAATGGTGGTTCATGTAATGACAATAAATGTCTAATACTGTTTGTTTTACATAATCGTTGTCCAAAATTGTGTGTCTGCTTCAACATACTTGCAAATTTACTTTTTCAAGGCCAAGTTCCATGTTAATTTTACATAAGTTATCTTGAAACTAATTCTGTACAATTTTAACACTAAAACTCAAGAACACATTTTAAAATACCATCTTATAGAAAGAACATTACAGCTCCAAAACAGCAAACAATAATGGTTTATCATTGCATACACTATATACAAATATAAAATTGCACTGTAATTATTACAAAACCTAAATATAGTTCTGTAAGGCATTAAAAATATTTCAAACATTGTCAGAAAAAAGGAAGGGAACAGAATTACAATAGGGCTGGTATATCATCTCAGTTAGTAAATGGTATAAATATTGGGGGCAAGTGGTTTGTATGGAACCTGTTTTTGAAACACACCAAATCCTAACATGATTTCATAGTACTATTAATGCTATAATTCCACAAACTTATTTGAGAGTAAGTACCATTGCACTCAGTGGGGATTCCTATTGAATAAATAACAAGCTCAGGCTTTTACTACCTATGGGGGTTAAGATAATAAAGACATGATTTTAAAAACCTATTTATGAAAATGATAGCAAAATAAAACCTCATGAGCCAAATCTGTTCTTCTATCCTATAAACTAGGGGTGTCAAACTCAACTTCATTGAGGGCCATCAGGGCTGTGGTTGACCTTAGGGGGCTGGGCAGGCATGGCCAACTGGATGGGTGTGGCTGACTGGGAGGGTGTGGTTAGTTTGATGCCACTCCCCAAACTGTTGCCATGTTTCCACTTTGCATTGGTTAGACCAGGCCAAAGCCAGGCTGGCCCGATCTTTCTTCTTTGTATTGGGTGTACTAGGATGGCCCCGTGGGCTGGATCCAACCACATTGCGGTTGAATCCGGCCTGCAGGCCTTGAGTTTGACTCCCCTGCTATTAACCAACCACTATTGATCTTTGAACTAGAAATAGCTACAGTATATTAGGTAAAGATGAGCTGAGATAAAACAATGCAGCACAAGCAATATACAGCAGAAATGAGTCATTCTTTTGGTGTGGCAGCCCTAATATTATGGCTGTATTGTTAAGAGTTTGCTAATGGAATTCTGAATAAAGAATCACCCTCACTGAAGCAGACCTGTACCGCGGTGTGTTTGGCGGGCCTACAGCTATGTACTATTTCATGCATAGCTACTGAAATTGTCTTCAAAAGATTAAGTACAGGTAGTCCTATTTTAGCAACTACTCACAGTGATGAAAGAGTAACTTTGTAACCTATCCTTGCATTTATGACATTAGCAGATCTGTAAAGCAAAGGAAAGCTGAAGTAAAAAGGTGGGCACAGTTGTGATTTCACTTACCAACTTCTGCACTTAAGAACTAAGTTTCTGGTTCCAATTGTTATCACTAAAGAAGATCTACCTAGGTACGATCTCCTTCTCTCTCCTTTCTTCGTCTCCTTTTCTGGTGGCTCACCTAAACTTTTAGTTGATCACATAGCCAGATCCAAGACAATACTTGATGGAGTATTAGTAGCCCAAGATATTGTGGTAACCCAATATATTGTATTACTGTTTCTCACCTAAGACTCATCTCAATATGTTCTGAATGGAATAAAAGTCAATCAGAAAAGGGGAAGATAATCTACAAAGAGGCTAGTTTGAGATTACAGATAGAAGGCTAGGAAGAGAGCTCATTTCTAAACTTGATAAACTGTGATTCATTCTCTCTCTCTCTCTCTCTCTCTCTCTCTCTCTCTCTCTCTCTCTCTCTCTCTCTCTCTCTCTCTCCTTCCCTCCCTATGTGTGTGTGTGTGTGTATATGTGTGTTTCTTTCTGAGGGACAGTGCATTGAGTTTATTGAGATACTAGCCATGAAATTTAATATTACAAAACATTGTCACTCTTCAGTGATTCCGAACTGAACTCGGATAAATCCTACAATACATCTATGGAACTTTGCATAGTTTTGAGAAGAGAACAAGAGGTTGATCTTTGGTTGGTGTTCCTTTTATTGCAGGAATTCTGAACCCTCAGGTTGCAGACCAGCTTGCCAGAAAGCAGCCGGTGCAAATGTGCAAAGCCCCATCTGCACGTGTGGATGCAGGTAATGTGTGAAACCATGCCCCCTCCAGTCTGCAGAAAAACCTCTCTCCAAAGAACTGGTCCCTGGTGCCCAAAAGGTTGGGGGCCATTGCTTTATTGGATGTAAGAATTTCATATGTAAGAAATATGAAAAGTATTCATAGGTGAAAGGTGGGGTATGACTTGTTATTGAGGCATATTTATATGCTGATTTTAAACTATAACAATTTCTATAGAAATGAATGAAGCTGAAGAATATATAAAAAACTGAAGTTAATGAGGGGAAAATGGGAAATGTATTGTGTTAGGATTGGGTCTTTTTGTGTGTGTGTGTATGTGTGGCATAACTACATACATTAAAGGCAGATCCACACTTTCTGCTTGGTCCATTGCCAGTGAGCTCTGCTCATCACTTCCTGAATATTGGGTTGAATAAAAATGCCCTCTCGCTCTTAGACCATTGCTGATGCAATGATGCACACCCATGCCCAGCCTTGACACAAAACTGCTATTTTCTGATTCAATTCATCATAAGTCCTGTTTTGTCCGGAAAAACACGAGGTAGACCGGGTTCCAACAGCAAAGTCTTTATTTTTAGTCAGGATGTAGAATAGGGCAGGAGTTAGAGATAGGAACATTGCTTCAAGCCGCGCCGGTCTTTTTTATACCTTTTCCCCGGCCGGCTATGGCAGCCCAATAGACAGATTGTTGTGATTTTGGCCGCCTTCCCCACGCCGGCTCGCAGGATTGGTTCAAAAGGAACAATCCCTTTATCGGATATCGTCAGTACCAAATGGGAATGCTCATTATTTGAGCGGTCATGTTGCATACAGAACACCCCTTCCCCTCTCGGGTTTGCGTCTGACGGTGTGACGTAGGTAGCTTCGCAAGGTAGGCGGGGCTTGCTTCGATGGCACTCGACTGCGACTGCTGCGGTTTCACTTTGCTGTGCGTGTCTATCGATACCGATTCGGGGAGCGGTGTTAGCTGTTTCCTCTGCGGCCTTCTCTCCTGGAACGTATGTCGAAGGAGTTGAGGCCTGCCATTCATGCCGGCCGCTCTGAGTTTGCTTGGGCGTGCGCTTCACCGCCCTCCCGTTTCCTCCGGGCAGGGTTGAGCCGCGCTTGGCTTGGCCTCGCTTCGGTGTGATTCTTCATGCAACTTTCTCCAAACGGGAGTCTTCATTTTGCTCTTTTTGATTCGATTTGTTTTCGCGCATGCTTTTTAAACGGTTTCTTTATTTATTCTTTTCGTGTTCTCCCCCCCTCTTTGGGTTTGAACATTCCTCGTTTTTGCTTGTTGTTTGCGTTGTGTTTCATCGTTCCTTTTCTCAAGTTTCGGGACGAGGAGCATGGATCAAGTGTCTAATGTGCCACCTTCCACTCCCTGCCATCGGTCTTCCGTTAATCTGGTATGCACTGGGGCCTGTTAGGTCTGTGATTATGTCCCGGTCATCCCTGGCGATGCCATCAAAGCGACCGAACCCATATCGATGCCCCAGGAGGCTCGGCCCTTCTGGATGCGTGACTAATGGTCAGCATGCAGTAATCTCGACATGCTGTTTGTACGAGACTTATCGAATTGGCCACATGCCTCACACTACCCGGGAATTCGGTTTCCCCTGGGTAGGTGCCTTGAGTGTTAGCCGCGCCTTTTTTAAGGTTCTGTCGGTTCGGATGCCAGGGGTACTAGTTGCTTTATGTGTTCACGAGGCCCATAAGACAGGAAGGAATCCGAGTTCCACCTCCATTTCGCTAGGGTTTTCCTTCATTTTCACTGTTACGTTGACTTTCTTTCGCTTTCCGGGCTTAGTCCGCGTCCCTATTGCTAACAGTTTGATGGTGTCACTTCTTACTCTGGTTTGGCGGTTTGCCTCGTTCACGCGCCACTTTTCCTAAACCGCTCGCCGGGCTGGGGCTGAAGTCTCGTGTGGGGGAATTGGTGGCTCGTGCCTTCCGTCGGGAGCTGTAGTTTTATATATTCTGTTTTCCTGCCAGAATCTCCATTTTTCGATTGCCATCGTTTCCTTGCAACTTCTGCGATGGTCTATCGAAAAACCTGAGCATTCCGCCTTGCGTGGGGATGACTTCTCGCAGCACCTAGCGATATTCCGACCATATATTCTTTCTTGCGTGCCGACTTTCATTGCCCGTGTTACATGCGTGTCGGTTGACCCGCTCGTTCGTCCAGTTCGTCTGACTCAGACGTCTTGCGCCATAGTCTTCGTGTGGGTGCAAGGGGGGGGAAGATTTGTTCATAGCCTTCTCTGTGCCTGGTTTGTGCTCGTGCTCCCCTAGCTTGTGTTTCACTTCTGTCCTCATGGTAACGCCCGCTTTTTTCGCAGGCTTCAGACGGCTGTAGCTTCGCGGCATTGGCCTCACACTAAGGGTTATCTTACACTTGCTGTTCAGTAAGCATTAACTAGATGTGCCGTGTGAAGTGTCGCTTTAGCCACAGAGATACTTCTAGGCCTTTTTCTTCATCAGCGCGTCGATCGAGGTTAGTAAGAATTCGCACTCTCTCCCTACCAGTTGTCCAGTGAGTTGTGCGCCACCGAAAATCGACTGGTTGCACTATCGTCATCAGGCTTCTTTCTGGTCATCTCCTTTTGACGTAGAATTCGTGACCGTCTTAGGGTAGTTTGACACGCGGTTGGTGGCCATAGTGCGATTTGTCAGTAGTGTTTCATGTGCAAGTTCGGACCAAGCGGTTAGCTGCTTAAGCGTCTCGGGCTTTCGCCAGGGCTTTGGCCATTTTGAAAATGGTGCGTCCGCAGTGGCATTAGAAAAATGGCATCTTTTGCCGTTGTTCGGAGATGTCTTCGCATTCATTTGCTCTCCAAGGTACACTTAAGTGAACGCAGGTCTGCATTACGAATTACCCAGTCTTCCCTCGTTGGGCAATTAAAAGGTGCGTTTGGCGCACTGATCGCGTGCGTTGTTTCCAGCCATCTTGACTGCTCTGTGGCGAATATTTCTTCATCTCCGTGTCTCGGTTTCCGCGTATCTAGGTCGGATGACCATCCTCGTTCGCCAGTGTTTTGTCGGAAGAAACACGATGGGTAAGACCGCTTCGGTTTCCCATACAGCCCAAGTTCTTTTTTATTTTTAGTCAGTGATTGCTGTGAATAGGATTACTTTGGTGTTCAAGCCTTAGCCGCCTGAGAGTCTTTTTACCTTATACCCCGGTCTCGCTTTTTGCATGCTTAATTACATCTTGTTTTGATATATAGCCCTGCAAGTCTTCCACGGACTGCCAGGGATTGCGTTCAAATCGTTCTCAGTAGCCAATGGGAATGCATTATTTGAAGCCGGTTATTTGCATACAGAACAAGTCCTTCAGAATTGAAGAGCTCTGCAGCTTACGTTCCATTTCAGTAGCAGTCCCAACTCCAATTGGCCACAGGGCCTGGCATGTTCCCTCCTTTCCAGCAGCTGATTGATGCCCTGGATAGCAACATAGTCCTGGCCTACTAGGTAGATATGTCATGTACTCTGCTGGTTGGCAATGGCTGGGTTTTTAAAGATAGCCTTGCAGGGGTTCCATGATGGCCCATTAAGTCAAAACATCATCTTCAACCTAGATGTTCATGCTTCATTTAACTCTCACATCTCCTAAAATGAGAACTCCTTTGATTTCTATACAGTTGGGCTGAGCAACTCACCCCACTACCTTAAATACTAAGCTCTTAGTACTGCAGTTTCTCTCCCTTTATTTCATTAAATTGCGAGTAGAAACATTGCAACTTTGTTTCTATTAAGCTAAATGATCAGCTTATCTTTGCTACAAAGTTTCCTTGGATGAACAGAGCAAAATAAAAACAAAGGAACAATTCTGTTCCTTATAGCTTTTGATTATTGTAACACTGGAGCCCCAGTAGTGCAATGCAGAATGTAAGTAGAAATATTATCCGTTGGCAGAGGTATTAAAGGAAATAGTGTGGGAAGGGATGGGCTGAAGAGATCCACCCGTGCAAATTTGGGAAAGCAAAAGTAAGGCATGGGAATTTGTGTGTGTGTGTGTGTGTGTGGTTTGATGGTACGATCCCTAAATTGAAAGGACAGGATCCACACAGGAGCCAGTCAGTGAGGTTCATCTTCCATGGTGGGAGAGCAAGAAGAACGAGGTCTTGCAGTGGCTTTCGTACACCAGCACCAGCCTAGCCCCACAGCCAAATCCATTGCAATCCAGACTGGAATTTCTAAAATTGGCTTACAGTAAGAAAAAGGAGAATTATTATGGGCATTATCAGTGGTGGGATTCAAATTTTTTTACTACTGGTTCTGTGGGGGTAGCTTGGTGGGCCTGGCAGGGGAAGAATACAGGGAAAATCTCCAGTCAGAGGTGGTATTTGCTGGTTCTCTGAACTACTCAAAATTTCCGCTACTGGTTCTCCAGAACTGGTCAGAACCTGCTGAATACCACCTCTGGGCATTATGGGAGACAAGAAGCTTAGGTTGCCATGCAGATTGCAGTCCTAAGATGAAGTTCGAGACCTTCTTTGCGGGAGATGGATGGTTTAGAAACAGAAAATATAAACAAACAAATATATACATTAAAGCAAACTTGAGTTAAAAGCTACACTTTTACAATCTAATTAGTATATTCATGATCAATTTGGAAAAGTAACCAGTTTGCTTGGACTTTAGCCCATGTATGCTTGAAGTCGAACAATTCACCTTAGAGAATGGGAAATATGTACTGAGACAGTGTTAAGTGTTAAGCTTTATCTATTTTACATACAAGACAGAAAGCAATATGTGTAATAATGTGTGTGCAAGATCCAACACGTCAGGGCCAAATACTTACATTAACCTAATGAAATGCCTCAGCAGGTTATTTAAAACCATTCATATCTTGGTCTTTTCAAATGAACTGTTTACACATATTTTTAAAGATTTGAGAAGCAGACCAATACCCCTTATCTCAATAGAATTTATATATTACTCAACTATTCTGTAAGCTCCTCCCCCCATCCCCCAGACAATTAAGAAAATAGCTAAACTAAGAGGTCTGGAGAGAGGAAAATCCATATTATATAATGGTATGTGGGAATGACCTGGGGAGACAGAAGGAAGAGCAGCAGTCAGATAAGAGGCAGCTGAGCCTGCAGAAGGAATGGGGACATGGGAAGTTTGTCAGAAGTAACCCTTCTTAATCTCTTGACTGTAAAGGTGACAGTGGAGAAACTTATTTTCAGACTTGCAAGAGTCTGTTACAACAGTTCTGTGATGGCCTGGGGTGTGGCACAAAGGCAACACAGTCAGATAAACAATAAGAGCCCTTTATTAACTCCAACTTTGTCCCCATTGTCCAGGTTACCTTCTGGCTGGAGAAAAAACTCTCCCAGGAATAGCCTTTGACTGCAGGAAATTAAGTCCAAAACATGAACAATACAAACTGTAACTTAAAGTCCAAACAAGCCAAACTGAAGTAATTAGTTTGGCAGGGCAGGATCCAGAATTTCAGACTTGAACTCACACAGTTAGGAAGATGCCAGGACTCAGACAAGCCATGACAACACAGGATAAAGTCACGTTTGCTCCCAGCAGCCTGCCACATGCAGCCTGCTTGTCCTATCAACTGTCTTCCCAGCTGTGGCTAATGAAAGGAATCAGGGCCCTTTCTTCCCCCATAAGCCACCCAACCCATGTTGCTCTCTTCTCTGTTCCTCCCTGCATGCCCTAGGATGAAGAGGGGGTAGGCCTGGTTCATCCTCTGAACTCCTTCTTCCTTGTTCTACCTCTCCCTGCTCTGCCCAGCTGGACTTTGCCCTTTCCCAGCCGCCTCCACAGCCAACAGAGCCAAACTCCAACTCCCTGTCAGCTGTCCAGCTTCCTCCTTGGATTCAGACTCTGACAGGAGCATGACAAGTTTATTTAGTGAATGTTCAATGTTAAACGATGCTTTTGTGACCTTCTGACAAGCAAAATCAACGGGGAAGCAAGATTTACTTAACAGCCGAATTACTAACTTATCAACTGAAGTGATTCACTTAACAAGAAAGGTTGTAAAATGGGGCAAAACTCACTTAACAAATGTCTCACTTAACAACAGACATTTTGGGATCAATTGTGGTCATAAGTCGAGGATCACCTGTATCATCTTATAATAAATCTAGTGATCTATCTCACAAAGCTGACATATTTCCAGATTCTGCTTAGTTGCTTTTTATTTATTAAACAGAAATTGCCTCAGTTTTCTAGAAACCTGTATAGGAGACAAAAGATAAGTTTCTGTACATTTATTTTAAAAGAGAGACTTATTCCTGCTTTTCAATATTTTTAGTCAGTGATTAAATACTTAGAGGGCAAATTAACATATTTACCAGTGGGATAATCTTTTTTTTATTTTTCCCCTAGAAATCAAGTCTTTTTTTTTCATTTTCCCTTTTAAGAAATGAGTTCTGCTGCCCCATAATAGCAATATAGAAACCCAGGATTTTAGTGTCTTGGATAAAAATAAGGTTTTGAAGTGTTATGAATGGAATCTTTATTTCTAAAAATATTTTAAATATCTAAAAATCTATATCATCAAAGCAAGAAAATAGTGTCTTCATTATTACATTCTATTATGAAAACTCTTGCAAAATAATCTACAGTAGTGTTCTTAATGCAAGTTTTGTTGGGGAGGACTGAGGGGAGAGAAAGTAAAATGATTTATGTTAACCCTGCAAAGAAATCCAGTGTTTCTCCTATCTTTAGGGAAATGTAATGGAACAGAGGTAAACTTGAGTACATTAAAGTGGAATTTATTCTGGCCATATGTGATTCTCAGTCCCTTTTCAAACCATGAAAAATGATGTTCCACTTTCTTCGTTAGTACTGATGTTATTATAAAAATACATGTGACAAGTAAGCTGCATGCCTCCTAGGACCTTGGAAATTAAATAAAAATTTAAAAACACAGTCCTAACCAATCTTTTGGACTTTCAATCTCTTGCACATTCAATCTCCAGTTACACCACTATTCTTTACATAGTATATACCAATGATTCTCTTGGACTCCTCAGGAAGGTGTGAAAAGCCTTCTGTCTGCAGTCCAAGTAGTGTCTGACAGTGATCAAGATATTAATCCATTGTCAGCTGACCCATAGTTTAATAAATTAACACAGTTTTGGAGATTTGGTGAACTCTGAACCAGTTACACTGGTTGGATTCATGCAAAAAAAAAAAAAGGTCAAAATGTAGTAGTCTGCTTTATAGTTAAGTGAGTTGTAAGAATAGGATCACCACAGGCATGAACAAAAAGTAAAACTCCTTGTACAGCTTCTTAGTTCTCATTCAGGATCATATGACATTTTCTCCCTTGCCCCACCAATCACATGAAGTTGACAATGTAATGAAAAGGTTATTGTTATTAAACAATTATTAAATTATTTCACTGTTTCTGAAATGGAATGTGACAGTAAACAATGAACAAAATGCACGAAAAATGGTAATTATGTCATAGCAGCATATGCATGCTATGCAAAATACAAGATCATTACACTCCCCCCCCAAAAAAAATCTGGATAAATTTCTGAGGCTACCTATCCAACTATATTAGAAGCCTAGAACTATAATTTATATGATATCATAGAAGGATCCATGATTTTTTATCTAATTGTTTTGTATATGTATCAACCAGAAATCCAGCAGATTATGTTACTCTTAGTTAATAAATAATTAATCATTATTTGTATGTCAGAAAAACATTTTCCTGCTAAATTTTTTCCTATCTTATAATTGGTGACAGATGCAAGAACAAACTTTGAATTTGCAGTGTTAATCATTTCTTTTTGCTCTTAACAGTCAGAACTTTCTTTGGAATACTATTTCCACTTGCCTAAATCTTCCAGTTGTGCTCTCTGCTACACTTTTGTGGTTTAAATTAACTCTGCTAAATGACATTTTAGAAGCTGCCATTTCCAAAAATTTAAAAGCTATAGTAAATCATTTACATTTAAATGGCCAATCCAAAGGTGCTGAATGAATTGTCCAGAAGGAAAGCTATAGGTTTCCCTTAATTTAATTTGAACTCTTTCCAAACTTGTCTGTTCAGTGTCTACTATATACAGGAATCATTATGATTGTTTTATAAATAATAATGCATCAACACAGAGTGCAATTATAGTATCTTCCTAACCGAGTTTAACCCTCTTCATATTATGATTTATCAAATAACACATCCTAGTGATTCAGACGCCGAATTAAGTTAGAATTATGGGACAATCCTTATGTATGTATGTATGTATGTATGTATGTATGTATGTATATGTGTGTATATATGTATTCAGCTTTGTTTGGGTATTTTCCCACGTCATTATAACTTTACAACTTTAAAACGACAACTTTAAAAGCACAACTATGACGTGAGAAAATACCCAAACAAAGCTGAATCACACACACACACACACACACACACACACACACACACACCTATTTTCTTCCATTTATCTGCCTAACCAATTCAACTGATCTGGGCTTGCACAGTATGCATTATTTCAGCAGCATCTATTGAGATCCTATTGCCCTCTGCAATGAGGTTCCCCTAAGATCCATATGAGATCAAGGTCACTCACATCCTCTGATGTTTCAGAAGGCCTTAGAGATCAGGTTCTTCATCTGGGCCTTCGGTGAGCACGTTTAAAAGTCTTCGAGGTAGTGTGGAGTTCCTACTTGTTGTTGTCTAATTTTTGTCATCTTTTGTTTCTGGTTTTTATAATTGCATTGTTTAATTGTGCTTGGTTTTTATTTGTAGACCAGTCATGGTTGCTGGGAATCAGACAATGTAAAATTTTGATGAATAAATATTTGCAGAGATAATATCCAGTGTCACCACAGCAACTCAAATCAGTGGATCTTTTATTTTTTTTAAAAAAATATATATTAAATTGTTTAATTACAATAGTAAAAGATAATACAAACTAAAGAAAAGAAAAGAAAGAAAAATATGAAAATATAAAAGATATTTTATAAAAAATATAAAAATAAAAAAGACTGAAAATTTAAATGACAAAGAGGGATAATTTCTCCATTAAAAATAACAAGCTCACTAAAATTCTTTACCATAAGTGAAAGGACAACTTAAATGTCCTTTAATATATGAGGCCAATTCAAATGGCGTCAGATTAGAATACATAAAGTAACTGTAAGGAAAAGACATTATTTGTAAGCAAATCCAATAACATTTTTCAAATCCAGATATCAGCAAATCCAAAATACCAAATCCAAAATAACATCATTTTAACACTGATTTAACACTTAAATCAACTTTAAGTTCCTTCTATGTAAAATAATCTGGCTTTTAATCCATCCAGTAATTGTTGATCCTTGTTTTGAATTTCTTCAAAATTTTAAGCATCCTTTTTATAACTCCAGCAAAAAGAAATTATTTCCTGTTGCTTCCTGGGATTGCTTTTTACATTTCCTTCTTAATTCTTAAAGCCTCATCCATTTTTTAAAATCTCCAACAGCAAATTCTTTTTCAAATTCTTGTTGATGTTGTACTCAGATAGATTTTGTTGCATATCTTTTTCTGTAGCATTTTATTGAAACTGTTCTCAAGAAGAAATGACCTTATTCATTCAAAATCTCAAAGACATTTTCCCCAAATGTCTTTGAATGCCATTACCAGTTGCTTGCTTTATTGTGCTCCAATGTCAAAAACAGTTTTTCTTTCATATTAAAAAGCATTTATTCTTTAAAATTAATTTCAAAGATTTAATGTTAAAAATTAAATATTACAATGTTTGTTGAATGCTTCATCCGTTCAAAAGTTTTTATCTTTTTTTGTCAATTGAAGAACCAAAATCCCTTCTTCCCTTGTGATGTTTTGAAGTGGTTCTCTCAAACCATCAAATGACTCTTTTTTTTCATAGAAAATGTTTTATTGTTCCTGAAAACATAAAAAACAAATGTTGAGCTCTTCCAATAAAAAAATGAACTAAAATGCCACGCGGCAAGACCTACCCACTGTCCTTTAGCGGTCCATCAGACAACGAAATGCTCCTCGAAAGCTGGATGATTGGGTTTGGGAGGGGGAGTACACGGAGGGTCCAGGTGCATCAGGAGTGGCTTCTTCACCCACTTGGGGAAGCAGCAGCATCTGGCCAAGGGCGGCCTTTGAGCCTGGCAAGATCGTGAAGCGAGCGAGCAACTCCCCATGCCAATCTGGTTGTGCAGAACTGGCCCCTAAGTGATTCTTTAAATACCTATAATCACTGTCACAGTATTCTAAGATTTGAAGTCAGAGGAAGGGACCAATGATAAGCAGCCAGTTCCAGAGGTAGTCCAGAAGGGCTGACAGATGATAAGCAGCCAGATCCAGCACTACCAGACACACTGT
The DNA here is from genome assembly GCA_004320025.1 of Laticauda laticaudata. Taxonomy (NCBI): domain Eukaryota; kingdom Metazoa; phylum Chordata; class Lepidosauria; order Squamata; family Elapidae; genus Laticauda; species Laticauda laticaudata. Next base: position 40,745 of record BHFT01051218.1, read on the forward strand.
TGTCTGAATGGCAGAGGAAGTGGGGCAAACCAATGACACAGTTACAATTGATCTCTGAAGATGAGGGTCTGGAATTACTGCCTCCTCCAATGGAAGAGCTCAATAGACTGCAAATGGAGTAGAGCAAAGGAGCTTTGCGAAACTGTTTGCAGGGAAGGAGTCCCACTTCATTAAATGAGCAACACCAGGTTGCCTTCTGTTAAAATGGAGTAGTAACCTGACTTTGAACCTGGATCAGCTGACAAATCTGCTAGAAGCTCCAACCCTCAGACTCAACTTGACTACTTTGCTGCATGCTGCTTTGATTTGGCACTCTTGTCAAGCCAAACTTGCTGAACTTTGTGGAAAACCTGTATCTAGGCTACAGGTGTTTGTGTGTTTGCAAGCCTCATTTAATAAAGAGTACAAAATATTCTTCATGTGTTTGCATATGCTTGGCCTGGGACAGGACAAATATAGAAGAATGCTACATTAACTGAAACCTATGATGGTGAGGGGAGACATAGTTCCTGCCAGAGGAAAAGCTCACTTGCCCACAAAAGTTACAGACCCTTAATGTGGCAAATTAAAATATTTATTTTTTGGTGGTGGTGGTGGTGGAACATTGCAGTAGAGCCATACATGGATTGACTGAGCTGTTAAACACAGATGGCAGTGTGAGAACACAGATGCCTGGAACAGAATCTATAGTAGTACAAAGACTTCTGGAGGAAATACTGAAAGTAATATATTTTATGCCACATCTTTCAGAAATTTTATTAAGCCATTATGCCAGGTTAAGAGCTTATCCTATGTTATGTGTGTCATTGTATTTATTTTTGCTGTTATAGTTGTAGAGATAATTTTAATACCATTAAAACCTGAATATAGAATCTTATGAGGTTGTGAAATATTTGGCTTGTTTATAAGGAAATATTTAAGGTGAAAAAGAATCCATAATTCATTTTCCTCTTTAATTTTCACTCTTGAAGGTCTGATACCCTGAAGATGTGTGTTTGACGGATGTGAAAATGTACAATTGATTATTTATATCTTATGTATATTTGATGATGTACATTTGAAGACATTTGAATTGAATTGAAGGTATATTGGATATGGTGGATTGTAGTAAGGAGGTGAATTCCAGAGGAGTAAGGGGCAACTTACCCCAGATATTAACTGTGTGAGAAAGAGGGTCAGCCCCTCTATAATAGTCCACAGAGTGTATTATAGATGCAGATAGTAGAATGCTCAGTTTGGCAAGATTTTGTCTTGCTAAACTCAGAAAGAACTCAGCTTGGAAAAATCACTGTATGTCTTCTTGGTTTGAAGCCTGACATTGAAGAAGTATATTTGATGATGTATATTTGAAGATATATATCTCAATCAATCAGTCAGAATAGAGTTGGAAGGGACCTTGGAGGTCTTCTAGTCCAACCCCCTCACAAGCCTTTGCTTGAAGGTGTATATTTCATTAACAAGTATACCAACAAATCAGAGAAATAGCCATGAGACCGTTACACTAAAGACACATAGAGAGATTGTAATGCAGAATCTAGAAACCTATGCATGCATACAATCATAAGTATGTATCATGTACATAGATGACATTTTGTCATAATAAAAAAGGTCAACTAGAAAAGACACATGAAACAATGAACATCATCTTCAAGGGAATAAAATTCACAAGGGAGGAAGAAAACAACAATACACTGCTCTTCCTGGATGTCATAATCAGCAGAGGAAGTGACAACAAATTAGTCTATCAAAAAATCACCACATTAACTAAGTGCTCCACTATGGAAGTAACATCCAACTCACGCAAGAGGAACTGTGTAAGAATATTATTCAGGTTAGCACAAACACACTGAAGCAACTCAGAAGATTAAAGAAAAAGGAAACAGACTGCCTATACATCACCTTCCAACAAATTGAATTCTCACACAAATGTATCAAAAAGTGCCTGACCACTCAGTCCACAGCACATGCTAGAACACTAGGGGAGTTTACAAGACAATTAAGACAAAGTATGCAAAAAATAACACTGCCATACAGCAGAAATATTTCAGAAACAACCAGCAGACTATTATAATCACATGGCATTATAATAGCACACAAACCAACGAAAGCCCTCCATAATATCTTAAGGAAACAAAAGACCCAGTGGCCCAAGAAGAAGAAAACAGGATTCAACTACAGCCACTATTTGGGATAGATGGGAAGAGTGCCTACCGTATATCCTCGCATATAAGCTGACTCTAAAACTCAATTTTTTTTAAAATCAAATTAGGGGGTCGGCTTATACGCGCATAAATCTGATCTCACACAAACAAACTGACATGACGCCACTTCTCANCAACATAATTACGTCTAATTCAGCACATTTTTTTTTTTACTCTGGACACCTCCATTTTGCTTTTTCTATCACCCGATCATAACACACTGTGATTGGTTAGTCATTCATGCTTTCGTGTTTGCGATCGTCACGTGCAACATCAGATTCTTTACATACCGGGTAATTAACTTAATATTGTTTCCTACACAAATGCTTTGATAATGAACCTTCATCAGTGCATTGCATATTGATACTCTTTTGTTATTAGCCCAAACAACACACCATGGTATTTGGGGATCGGCTTATATGCGAGTTTTTGCAAAATTCCTCATTTTGGGGCAGTTTTTTAAGGGTCAGCTGATACGCGAGATCGGCTTATATGCAAGTATATACAATACATGAAACATCAACTAGCAGTCAGAAGTCTAATGAAAACTTCTTAGTTTCACAATAAACGGACAGATTTAACCATAGTTTTAACTGAGCAACATAGTCCAAGCTAAATCACTTTGGAATTCCTGAAGCTTAACACTTGGACAAGTCAGCCACCAACAGGGACATAATGATTAGTATATCATTAAAAAGAGGCAAGAGAAAGGCTCCAAATGAAACAAAAAGGAGCAGAACACCTTCTTGCCAGCAATCAAGACCCAAATAAGCAGGGATTAACACCAGGATTCTCACCAGACAAACAATTAAATAATAAACAGCAGCCTAATTAAAGAATTATGGTATCAGACACAGTCAAGCAGTAGCCTAATCAAGGAATTACCAAAGAGAAAATAACACCCACTTATTGACAGGATAAGCTATTATAATATATAAACAGAAGGCAAACCTTGCTCCCTTCTAAGTACTGACCATGTTACCTACTATAGTTGGGTGATGAAACGTGTGCAAGCAAACAACTTAGAGAAAAGCTCAGAGAACATTGCAGACTCCACATTGAAAACAGCAGGAAAACTTTACTGTCATTAGAAAAAATACCATATTATTTATAATTATGTTATTTTAAAAAATAGTGATAAGTTTTCTAAAAACTTCACACAGGGATAGAGAAGACAATAAAATATCGGTTTGTTTGATTTTCTTAACATAGCCATATAATCTCTCTGCAATGTGACAATAGGTTTGTCACATTGCAATTAATATTTAATATTCCCAATATGATAATAATGGTCCACAATCAAAGAAGATGCAAAATGAAAACTTAACAATTCAGTGATTATTCTTTTTGAGGAACTGTCCTTAATTCCTATTCAAAATAACCAATTTTCTATGCAAAAGAATTGTATTTTTATTTCTTAGCAGCAGTGGCTTCCCAGGCTAAATATATTTCCCTGTTTTTGACATGTTTGAAACTCCGCTGCAAATTACCGTGATCTTTTCTCCTCAGAAAATTTAGGTTGCTTGTTTTACTACTTCCCACTGTCTGTTCACTTTGAAATAACAGGTTTAACAAGGCTGTTTGTACATACTTTGAGCTTTACTTTACAAGCATTAATTAATTCCCTGCAGTTTTTTTTTTTGCAGGCTTATCATCTCCCAGACTGGCTTCTTGTATCTTTCCACTTCCATATCTCTCTCTATTAGCAGCAATTGAGAGTTAAAATTATGCACTGGGAATTAAATAGTTCTGAAATAAATGAGCCGGAGGAACAAAAGCAAGTGATTTTGTTCATAACAAGAGTGGATTTTCTCTGATAATTTGAATCTTCTTATTGAGTTTCTGACTGAAAATAATTTTCTTACACTTGTTTAAAAATTGAACTCCATTAAACTCCTTAAGGAATGACAAATACTTCTAGAAAAGAAGCCTTATTCAAACTGAGGTTGGAAACATAAAACTTTTAAATATTTGTCTTAATCACATTTTTATAAAATTTGTGAGAATGGAGTGACCCTATTCTGACAAAGCCACTCAAATAGAATCAGGACAAGCCATGCCAGAACTAAGGCAAATGTCTTGAAGTGGGGAATGGACGAGATGTGATTGTGGTGCTACGGAACAAACTACAACACATATAGTTCAAGAATGTCTCCTCAGGAAATTTCAAGGTAGCTGGGATGATCTTATCACATTCACACCTGAAACTGTTAGATTAGATATTGAATTATAACATCCATTCTATTGAAATTCTATGGCTCCATAGTATAATGATTTTATTATAGTTTCATCTTAATTTAATATTTATCTCCTATATCATAGTGTCCACATATTACTTTCTATCTATCTGTCTGTCTGTTTATGTATATGTATAATGTGAACACTATGATATAGGAGATAAAATATTAAATTAAGATGAATATAATAAAAATAAATTCATAATAATATGGAGCCTTTATTTAAATTAAATTTATATGTCAATGATTGCATGATCTCTGTAGGTGCCATACATTAAAAAAAACCCTATTCAGTTATTACGATGCCATTGGCTTTTGGAATAAAACACTTTCTCTGAGCAATGACCCAGATTAAGGAATCATGTGCAGTATCTTTACCAATAACAACTGTGAAGCACCAAGATGAATATTGTCTACCTCTACATTAAGGAAATGTGTGGAGGTGAATTGGTTACACATGAGAAATCCATAGCACAAATACCAGTACTGTATTTTCAACAGCTCTCACGCCTGGGCTGCAAAACTTTAATCACTAGATGGCAGTAAAGAATGATGCCATCTATTGATCATCTTAATTTATTGTCAGGAATGTATGTATACCCATGCTATCTTCCCTTAAGGCCCGGTCCCACTGGCCGATGGACGCAAAACGTATGCATAAAGGACACAGCAGACGAGCAAAATTTTGGGGGATGGGGGTGGCTGCCATCCGTTGTCATCCGCTCCAAAAAGTGTGGACAAATATTGCGCATAAACAGAACAGAAAAGAACGGAAAAGAATGGAAAAGAATGGAAAAGAACGGAAAAGAACGGAAAAAAGAACGGAAAAGAACGAAAAAGAATGGACTGGGTAGCATGTAGCGGGGATGTTAAACCGGATGTTCATTGGAAGCCTAGTGGATGAAAGCGGATGGAAGGGGATGACACCTCCGAAGGGGTTATGGGGGATAATTGCGAAGCGACGCATAGCAGATGAAGCGGATGCATTCACATATGCACTAAAGGAAAGAAAGGGGATGCTGCGCGCGATGTATATCGGCATGCAAACGCATTCCACTGCGCATCCTTTCTATTTCCGTGCTATAACAATGTATAGACGTTCCATGTACCTTTTCTTTCCTCCCTCTTCTGTTTTCAGCTGCAGCGGATGTGGAGTTGCCGAAGGAGCTCCAGAGGAAGCAGAGAGGATAACAGTGGGACGTTTAACGGATGATAACGGAACATGAAACATTTGTTGCTCATTTGTTGCAGATTTACATCATACACACGGCCAGAAAGTTGCATGCGTTCACGAAACGCTTTTGTAGCAGCTCATAAACTTCTTGCGTGATGAAAATCCTGCAGTGGCATGGAGCCTGCGACCGGGATGGATGCTCGACGGATAGAGCATATGAAACACATATGCAGTGAGTACACAATGGATGCATAGCGTTTTCCAATGGATGGCAAGCTTTTAAAAATGTTTTACATCCTCTTTGCATCCGTAAGTACAGTGGGACCGGGCCTTAAATTAGGAGTGATGTAACTGGTGTAGGAGGTCAATGCATTGTTAGTTCCTACTTTATGACTTCTAGCATATAAGCCTAGTAGAGTGGAGTAGGAAAAATACAAAATAGAATGGCTCGTACAACATTGTGACATAAGGACACATGGCATTTATATTTTCTATACATGGACTGAAGTGACAAAACATGAGAGAGTAAGTCATATAGCATATTTCCTCATGAGGGTCCAATTTCCTCTGTGTTTGAGTAATGTATCTTATAATTCCATGTTGAAAATTGTTCCCAAACTATTTTGGGGGTGAAGGAATAGGAATTCGCGATAAATCTTCATGCAACCTTAAATACAGAAAGGGCCTTTTAGACTGCTAAGTCTAAATCTCTACTCATTGCAAGAATCAAAATTAAAGCATCTCACCTAGGAAGTATATTACATGCTTTGATGTTGAGATTTATCATTCCCTTTTTTTCTTTTTTTGAGTAATTTTCCATTGGAAGATTTTTGCAAGGATTAAAAAAACTCAGAGCCATGGAAGAAAAAATATAGAAAAAGAGGAAAAGATTATAAAATGGTAAAAGAATCCTTTTAATATATCTCAAAACCACCATTTTAAGCACAAAGAAAAAGTCTATAAAAGTTTTCCAGTCTTTTGTAAAAGTGGTTGTAGTTTGCTCCTTGATCAAATATAGCTCTTTTTTCTGAGTATGTTGCGCTGCTGTTTGTAATGTTTTCCACTAATGTTTGAATTTCATTAGGATATTCCAGAATAATTTATAGCTTTCAAAATCAAAGTATACCTTTTTTTTAGTGCTTTCCAGTCAGTCTTTACTCCTAATACCTGTGCCTGTGATAGGCCCCTGCAGTTTTCTTAGGAAGGTTTTTCAGAATTGGCTTGCTTCTTCTTCCTCAGGCTAAGTAAGAGTGAGTGACTACCCCAAGGTCATCGTGCTTAAAACAGGATGCTCACTTCAATTATAGACAGTTTTGTGGCCCCAATTTTTATTTGCAGAGATCCCAACTGGCATAAGATAACCAAGAGTCTCAGGAAGCTATCTAACAGCCTATGGTAGTAGCAGTATTTAATTGCTTTTATTTTTATTCACTATTTTGTCCCATTGAATTAATGTAATGATTTGTGTTGTTTGCCCTCATGGCATGAAGTATAGATATGAGTAAATATAATGTAATATAAATAATTGAAATGAATAGTTTTCCTGCTGTGCTTAATGGACACAGGAAACAGTGCATATATACATACATACATACATGTACACACCAGCAACATACATTAGAAATCCACTGAATCAAATAATAGATTCTTTGTTTGGCCCAGTATAATATCTTTTCTGCTATTTTCTAGTTTAGGTTATTCCACAATGTCAATTTCTCATATAATTTGGGATAAAAACATAAATGCGAACTTATTAATAAATATATGTATCTGGCAGCTTTCAAAGCTGGAAATGAAGATGCCTGTTTAACACACCTGGACCTTAAAATGTGCCAAGATTTTAAGGTGTTACACACATTCTCTAGCTAAATCCAAGAAAGGAATATTCATAGAAGGCCTCATTCTGAAAGAATATATTTGTTAGAATAAAAGCCCAAAAATATACAGCAGTTGAAGATTTGCTAGGTTTAAACTGTTATCACTTCCAGTTCTATGTATCTTAATTTACATGAGTCTGATTGAGGTTGAGTTCTAGTACTATGTTTATATTTACACAGATATAGTTTCCTTCCATCAGAAGAGAATGAATAGAAAATGACTCTCTCATTTATCTCTTCTACTATCCTGACAGATAGAGGAAGTCAAGAAAGTAATCCCTAAACCTTTCCTGTAAATCAAGACATTGTCTAGCGTGGTGATCACCAACCAGTGGGCCGGGGACCACAGGTGGTCCACGAGAAAATTTTGGTGGTCTGCAGAGAAATTTTACCCCCAAAGCACCCCCGAAAGCAATTAATCCAAGCTGCGTGGGAACACAAGGCTGCGCCACCTACATGGCCCGTGGGAACACCAGGCTTGCAGCGCTTGCATTGCAAAGAACACGAGGTAGTGAGGGGAGGGGGGAAAGGGCGGAGGGGGGAAACTTGCCCCACTCACCCTTTGTGCCTCGCCTAGCCACCAGGCTGCTTCTTTCTGCTTCTTTCTTCTTCTGCTTTTGGCTGCATGCAAGGAAAGCAGCAAAAGTCTTTCTTTCCCTCTCCCAAATTCCATCAGAAATGAGTCTTTGGGATCCTGCAAGGCATCCTGCTCCAAGAGGCTGCACCAGTGTGATAAATCTCACAAAGACTCATTTTTGGTGGAGTTTTGGGAAGAGAAAAAAAGACATCTGCTGCTCCTGCTGCTTTCCTTGCATGAAGCCCAAAGTCTCTCTCTTCTCTCTCCCCTTAGAATGTAGTTGGAGATGGTATCCTCTGATCCCAAACAAAGAATGATCAATTGGTAGGAAAACAGAGTGGGGAATTTTCCTACAGACTTTTTTTGGGGATTTTCCTAGGGTCTCTGGTCTGCAGGATTTAAAATTATGAGTTTGGTGGTCCCTGAGGTCCAAAAGGTTGGTGACTCCTAGTCTTGAGGAGACTGGCAGATTGTGTCATGGAGACTTCAAGGCAAAAAGGGGGAATTTTCACCAGTTTTTAGAGCTTTAGGAAAATTTGGCATGTTATTGGTGAGGAGAGTAAAGGCATGCTAGGGATTTATCGACAATTTGTTCTTTCTTTCCAGTCCTCTGAATTAGAGTCTAATGCATGCACATGTCTTTTTTATATAACTGTAGTTGTAAGAATAAATTTTTACTTAAAGACTTGGACTTATGTACTACTTCATAGTGCTTTGCAGCACTCTCTAAACAGTTAACAGAGTCAGTATATTGCCCACAACAATCTGTGTCCTCATTTTACCGATCTCAGAAGGATGGAAGGCTGAGTCAACCTTGACCTTATCAGGATCAAACCCCTGGCTGTAGGAAGAGTTAGCCTACAATACTGCATTCTAACCACTGCTCCACCAGGACTCTTTCTTTATCATTTAATGTTTTTTTTTTCTGTCTTCCCAGTCTTATATAAAGCTTGATAGTCACAATTTGTAAAGTCTTGTTTTTTTTAAAATTATTATAAGTTTAACAATACATATCTGGTCACGTCTATCCAAAAACAAGTCTCATGGAGTTGAACATAATGTGCATCAAATATGGGACTTTCAGTCTTAGAAATGCAGCCCAAGAACACTAAACAATCTTTCACAAGACTTAAAGGCAATCAATAGGGTAATTTCTTTACACTGTATTGTGCAACTATTCTGTTTTGTCTCTTATTTTAAAAGCAAAATAAAGAGAAGGTAAGGACAGAACTTGACCCTGCTAGTATTCAGTGAAGGAAGTAGAGTGATTGTACAATAGAAAGAATATCTGGAAACACTCTAATCTCAAAGTAAAGCCCCTGTCACACTGCACCAACGGATGGAAAGAGGATGTAAAATGGAGGAAAACACTTGTCATC
>BHFT01051219.1:0-13491 GCA_004320025.1 Laticauda laticaudata
TAACAAGAACGCCCGTGAATATAAATATTTCATGGGTGTTTCATTTAATTAAATATAGGCATGAAAACTGCAGGTGCTCTTGTAAGCCAAAAGGGAGCATTTTTAAATTGGTAGCACTCCAGTGGGGTTGTTAAAAGCTGTTTTTCTACTCAATGCCTTTCCCTTATTCTGATGCGGTAGTATGGCACTCTTGTAGGTCTTAACTTTTGAAAAAAAATCCTTTTGGGGAACTAAACTTCCTCATGAGGAGTGGGTCCTATCACCTATTTTGAGGTTATAGTTCACACTAAGTTTGCCTTTTCTTATCGAATGGAGGAATAGTAAAGAACATATTCCACTTGAAATACGGTTAATTGAATTAAAAATTTTATAGATTTAAAACAACTTATCATTAATTGTTAAGAGCAAATCAATTTATTTAATAAATGAGATATATAAATATTATTATTACTGGGGCTGTTATTTTGGATTGGGTTAAGGTTCAATAAAGCCCCCATTTTAGATTGTATTTTACATTTGATAAATGCTCTTGACTTCTTTTTAGTCCTCTGGGGACAACAATACATTTTGGGTTTTGGAAGTTAGTGCCTGGTAAGGGATTTCCAACCAGCGCAGTGAGTGGTGGGCAATGGGTGTGGGAGTTCATCAGAAAGCCTCCTCGCTAAATGCTTTGGTGCTAAGATCCAGGTACTTGTTTGGCGAGGCGTTACATGGTTTCAATCTGGCTGACTGGGCATGGCCGGTTATACGTGATCCCCTGTCCCCCTTCTTACCCCCTTTCTTGCTGGGTTATTTTCAAATATTACATTGTTTCGACGGAAATGCACAAGGTTGCCTTCTGCTTCTTATTTATTTTGGATTCCATTTTCGGCAGCCTATGTGAGACCTAGGGACAAGTGCGCTCTTCCTTTCCTGGAGGCGTGACAATAGATGATGAGCATCTCACGTATGGGTTCCCTAGTCTTATTTTCAATGGTATCTGGTGGTAAACACCTAGGCTGCGCTTTCTCCGCACTAATAGTTCCATCTATTGGCAGAAAATAGCGCATGAGGAGATTTCCATTTCCTTTCAGTGGATTGCGCCAATTTGATCAACTGCCAAGGGAGGGATAGATTAGGTCAAGGTCGGGTGCATCCTTGAATCCCAGCCAAACGCTGTAAACTTGCCTAACTTCCTTCCTCGGCTGGGACGAATAACAGCATGCTTAACGGCCTATGTCACACTTGCATCCCAGAAGATAGGATGGAAAGAGGATGTAAAATGGAGGAAAACACTTGCTCATCTGTTTGGTTAGACCGCGATGCATGCCGGTTCTGATATACTTCACTGCAGACGTTTTTCATACTCTCTATTCCGATCTCAGAATCCGTCTACATGAGATTTTCATCCACTCATTGCAAAACCGTATGTTGAGCTGCACAGAAAACTTTTGAGGCGTGAGATAAAGATATGCCCAACGAGTGTCCGTTCTACATCCGCTACGCATATGTGGGGAAACTATCCGTTCTACGTCCGTCGTCAAGTCGTAGTACTCGCCCCTATATCTGCTAGTCATGCCCGCTGCGCATCTGCGCAAGTCGTATCCGCTCGCAGCAGAAAACGGACACAAGGGAGGAAGCGAAACGGATGCGGAACGGACACGACACGGCATTGGTAGCATGGAACGTATGAAAAGATATGAAAGCGGATGCAAGCTCAGATATAAAGCATTAAAGACGGAAAACATTTGTATAAGGGCGATGTATCTCGATATTTTTAGGAATATCTGCAGATGTCTAGAAGGATGCAGAGAGACACTAGCAGAAAAAACCTATATTTCACTTATAAAAAGGGGGAGGGAAATTCACCTGGATCGCTCACTTTCAGTCCAGCAGCCCTGCTGATAGGCAGACCTCCTTTAAGCCTTGCTCTTGCTCTTGCTCTTGCTCTTCCGACAGCATCGATCATCTCCAACGCATGGATCATCGCACACTCCTTTGTGTAGCCGGCCATCATTCTACAACCAGTGGAGGAGCCCTATTCAGGCTCATTTCATCCTGTTCTACGCAAGGAAAAGGAGGTGTCGCAAGAGTCGTGTGGGCTGAAGAATGGATCGCGAGAAGAGCCGCGATGTATGGACTGTATGGAAACCAAGCTGATGGTGGACGTCTGAAGAACGAAGGACACTCGTGCATCCAGAACATTCGAATAGTAGGATGCCACCGAGCCATGTTTGACGAAGTGTGGACGGCTGAGATCCAGGGGGTTGACCAGTGCGCAAACACCCAACCTTCACGGCCCATGCCTGACTCCCTGGTCTGAAGTTGCACTGGACTTCTGCGCCACCTTGAGCTCTCACAGGACCTAATTGTATCAGGAACATCAATTTTGATTATCTTCATCCTGGAGGGTGCCTTTTACACAACCCCAATCAGCATTTGTGGTATGTAGAAGTGGTGCAGGACCATCATCGATAGAAATGCCTGGAGGAGCTTCTCCAGTTGCCCCCTCCACTGAAGAAGCTGGAAACGTTGCAGAGCAGTGGCTATCGCTAAGTGGAATCTCCCCCACCATTCCGTTTGTGATTATGCCATAGATGGTCAAGCGACTTAGGCCTTGCAAAGCTCCTAGTGCAAGTCAGGTGATGCTCCACTTATCACAACTACCATAGGGCTTCTTCCAGCATGTCACGCCTCTTGACCATGTGTTGATGTTCGTGGACTTTACAGTTCATGTACATGTTATTGCTCTTCAAGGCATACGGGTCAGACTTTTCAGATGCCCAGAATGTTCTTGGACATAACGAGACACTTCGCAGTCAGACCTCAAGGAGGGGCTGGAACGCAACCTCATCATGGGGTTTCCACAATCCAGACCCCGCTGCCCAACGATAACACAAAGATGTGCCTACTCTCATCGTGGGGAATGACGCCTTCTCCCTCTAGAACCACCTCATGAAGCCCTACACTTCAGAATGCCTCACCCATGTAAGAGAGGATCTTTTCATACTACAGCTGTCCAGAAGCAAGACGGTGGTGGAGAACGCCTTTGCATCCCTGGCCAACAGGTTCCAGGTAACTCCTCACCACCATGCACCATCGCCAGAGGACTGTGCAGGACATTGTGGAAAGCTTGCTGCAATCCTGGCACCAATCTCATGCGCACGGCCGCTACCAGTGTTGCAGACAGGCTTGTGGACGCTCCAAAGGGCATGGGGGACATGGAGCGCTGGTTGAATGGAGGCAAGCGGCGAAACCTTGATGATACTGTGGAAATGTGCAAAGGCCCAACAGAGGCTTCACATGAAGGGGAAGAAGCAGCGCAACCTCCTTGGAAACAACTGGTTGCAACTCCCCAAGTGGAGCAGTGGAGTAGCAAGAGACAGGATGGTAGAGGCTTAATGGGATGACTTCCTTGAGCCTGATCTCCATCACAACTGACTAAGATTGTGCCAATAGTATGTTGAGTGGCCCTACAAATCGAACAGGGCCATTTAAGTAAAGAGTTGTGTTTATGTTGAAATGTGTTGCATGAAATGATTAAATTGTTATGATAATAAAAGGGCCCACAGGGTTTGGGCACCTGGGAGAGGTGACCATAAGAGTCCCTACTTATGCTTGCCACTAAGAGGCTTATCTATCCCACAGTTTATTACCCATCCCACAGGTATCCCTGGCCTATCCCACGGCCTATTCCTAACCCATCCCACAAGCTATACCACAATCCACAGGTATCCCTGCCCATTCCCACTGCTATGCCTTACCCATCTTCACAAAGCACTGCAAAAATGCTTAAAACCATTTCTAAAGTTTCCACCCAAGAACTTTATTGAACTAAAAGCAACTGGAACCAAGTGTTTGTTGAAGCAAAGAATAACCTTAATTAATATAACAAACTGTAAAAGCAAAATTACCAAACGTAAAATGTCCCAAGCAAGATAAAGTCAACACGGTAGCAACCCATAGTCTCTGGCAACTTTTTCAGTCATCTGAGGTGTGCCCATGAGTCCTCAGGGTGAAGAGTCCAACTGCTGTGGAGGTGGCAGTGGCTGGAGTGCTGGTCTGAGGCGCCATTGGGGTGCCTGGCCCCGAGGAGGACAACGGGATGGTGTGGTGGAGAGGAAGCTCTCAGAAGAGCTGGCTCAGTCCTGTAGATTTGAGAGCCCCTTCCGCTCCATAATGGGTGTCCAGTCTCAAGACGATGACAGACGTTCTGAGGCGGGCTTGTGCTGTAGGGTGGAGGAAGCGAGGAGTGTATGGGGCTGTCTGGTCTGCCAGGTGAGTTGAGGTGTGCAGACGTCGGGGGACATCCTCGTGGCGTCCGGGTGGCATCATTGTGGCATCAGTGGCATGGTTGCTTCGTGTTGCACCTGTCGTCGTGCGATGAAACCTGTGCCTGGCACTGGGAAGGGCTGCCTGTGCTTGCTGGAAACTCCTGGTAGCCGTACCCTTTGGTAGGTGAGGGTGCTTTGAAAGCCTTGGAAGGGCTTGTGACATCACCTGTGGTGGAGGAGACAGACCTGGAACTGGGTCAGGAGCCAGTCTGATTGGGCCTGTGAAGGCGTGGTGCAGAAGACCTGTGATCCTGCTCTTGATCACCTGAAGTACTGGGATTCCGGACCTGTCCATGAGGTCTGGTTGATGTAGGGTGAAGGAAAGGGCCTTTCCTGTTAGAGGATGTATGTCGGATGTGAGGAAGCAGAGGAGAGAGGAGATCTATGCTGTTTTTTGATGGTGTCCTGATCTCCAGCAGGACAGTGTGCTCTGTCCCTCTCCGAGTCTTGGCTTTCTGCCTGCCTTATCTGTGGAGGTGGAGCTCCAGCTGGGGTGGGAGTAGGTTCGGTCTCTTGTGGCAGTGGCTTCCTCTTGCTCCCAACTGCGTCACGGGGGGTCCTCCATCGCGCTCCACCACGGGGCAGTTGCAGTTGTCGGGGGGGTCTCCGTCCGGGGGCGCACTCCACAGATACCTGCCTGGACACACCCGGAGCTGACTCCTTGGCCAGAGAGGACTGGGCTCTCTGCGCTGCTCTTGAGGAGAGAGGGTAGGAACAGAAGTGGGCTGCTTGCTCGCTCCCCAGGTGGGCAGGCCTCACCCTCAAGAAGCTGGCACTTGGCCATCATGTAGGTCTCCCGGGTTGGTGAGGTGACCATTGGCTCTGGCCAGACTTTTCAGGTGCAAGCTTTCCCCGTCCAGGTTGTGCATAGTTGCTTCCACCAGCCGAGGAGGACCTCCCGAAGTTGATAACCCATGGCTCTCCGCCTTCTCTCTCCAAGCCGCCTGCTTCTGCTTGGTGGTCTCGATATGGCCTGTGTCTGCCCTTCCGCCAGAGTGTACTGCGTTTCCCTCAGCCATTGAGACCTCATCCTCATGTTCCTCTTCATATGGAGCTACTGTCTCCTCTCCCTGATTATGCGATTGCCTCTTCCTCCCTCTGGCAGGCGCTTCGTGGGCCCTCAATCACTTGGGCTATTTTGAAGGTTCTAGGGGCTTGGTTCACACACACCACCACCACAGCCAAGCAGCAACAGCCAGCACACGCAACCAGCAGCACCAGCAAGGACCAGGAGCAACACGCAAGCAGGAGTAAGCACCAGCAGACAGACCAGCACGCAGGAGCAGCACCAGCAGGAAGTACAAGCACACAGGCAGAAAGCACCAGCACAGGAGCAGCACTCAGCATAGTAAGCCCAGCAGAAGCACGCAGCACCAGGAGAGCACCAGCAGAAGCAACCAGCTAAACCAGGCAGAGTCAAGCCCCAAGCAGCAGAAGCCCCAGGCAGAAGCAGAGTCAGTGCCAGGGGATGGCGATGGTTTGCCCTGTCCCTTCTTTGCCAGGGCCTGCAGGAGTAAGGCCACAGGGCTCCTCTTCCTATTCTTCCGCCATGATTGTTTGCTGGAAAGCTGTGTCTGTCAAGCAGATCTTTCCTCTGAAATGTTACCTGCGTGTGCGAGCTGCTCTCCTTTTTATACGGCTGCGGGGAGCTGACGCACACATGCATCTCTACCCCACAATGCGCGCAGTGAACGCTTTGCATCCGCTAGGCATCCGTGATGCATCCGCGTCATCCGCTAGGCATCCGCTCTGCATCCGCTCTGCATCCGCTCCTTCCGCTGCATGTCCGCTTTGCTGTGCTCCCCCGGAAGCCTTGCGGATGTGTCATCCACTTCCATCCGCTAGGCTTCCGTGGAGCATCCACTTAACATCCTTGCTACGTCCTCTCCCCTTCCGTTCCTTTCCGTTGTTGTCCGCTCTGTGTATGCAAATTTGGGGCACTTTTGAGAGCGGATAACAACGGATGAACATTTTCTCGTCCGCTGTGTCCTTTTTACATACGTTTTGCATCCGTCAGCCGATGTGACCTGGCCGTTAGGGGTAGAGTGATTGGTTCAATTGGGTTGCTTATCAGCAGGTCATCTTCCGGATCGCTTTTAGACTGGCTCAGGTCCCCTTGGAGGATTGGGGATTCTTCCTCTGGGTTGGGGGGGATCGGAATCCCACAGCTGCTCGGCTTCTCAGCTCAGTCTCCTTTCCTCGAGGTATGGATGTTCCAGGGTTCCCCCCTGATGGGTGGTCTGGCTTTCTGGCAGGGATTTTTGAATGGCAATCTGCTGCCCAGTGTCCCTCCATTCCACACTTAAAACAGCCAGATGTTCTTGGAGTCATGGTGGTTTGGGGTTTGAAAATTTCCCCTTTCCCCTGGGGTGGGGATCTTTTCCAAGGCTTGCCACTACATTACTAGTTACGAGTCATGTCTATCTCCTCTTCATCTGCCAACATGTACCCATTCATGCAGGAGGTTTGGGGCCCTACAGGCCAGGAAGGTAGCGTATAGGTTGTCATTAAGGTTGTCATTAAGTCCATCTTTGAACCAACAGACTAGGATTTCTTATACCATCTTCCCCCCCTTCCTCTTCCATGCAAATGGCAGATACATGGATCTGACAACATGTATGAAGCTATCAGATCACTAATCTGTTCTGAAGCTCAGAGTTATTTACAATTAAAAATAGATTTCTTTCTCTCAAGATTTAGTAACTTTTTCCTGATACTGAAAACTGTAGGAATAAACCCTCAAATCCTAGAGCCTGAGAAATAAAGTTTGTAATTCTATGAATAAGAACAAAAAATTTTGGATTAACACTGAGCATTCTGTTACTAATTTATGATAATTCACTGTTAATTTAAATTAATGTGTATTGATTCAAACATATAGACATATTAAATCAAATCCTACAAACATAATGTAAGTATGAATTTAATTTAATTCTAGATGTGAGTATCTAATGAAAAGTTTGAAAATCTGGGTTGATTTTTAAACTGTCAGGAATGCTTTTATTCAGATGGGAGCACTCAAACTTCTTTTTTTATTGGCAGGAAAAGAGTTGATGAGGTATACTAAAAAGGCAGTGAAATAAATATTCTTCAATACCAGTGCTTATTAAGTTTATATCAAAGAAGCAATTCTCTTAGATCTTCTAGATTGTTCTTTTTTAGCTTGATTGCAAATGGAAGTTTATAAACAAGGGTTTATCGGGTTTATGTTATCTGTTGATAGTGACTGGAATGGATATACAGGGTGTGGAAATGAAATGCCATTTGATGAGGTCTTCCTGCCAAATTCCAATGAAAATATGTTGGACTCTTTCTCTAATTTTAATTTTTCACACAGTTCTTATACTTTTTGACAATTAATTCTCCTGATTGAAAAAAACTATTTTTATAAAAAGGAAAACTAAACCAATCTTCATCAGTCTACAAATGATTGGAAGAATGTATGAGTTACAAGCAAGACACCAAATGTATCAATTGGTCAATTAAAGAATTTAAATCACCTAAATCAGAGGTGGTATTCAGCAGGTTCTGACCAGTTCTGGAGAACTGGTAACGGAAATGTTGAGTAGTTTGGAGAACCACCAAATATCAGCAAATCTCTGACTGGAGATTTTATCGTATCCTTTCCCTGCCACATCCACCGAGCCATGCCCACAAAACCGGTAGTAAAAAAAATTGAATCCCTCCACTGACCTAAATATATTAGAAAGAAAATACTACAAATCCAAAAAATGAGGCATAATAATTACATTTTTATACTGAAATATTATAGTGCCTTAAGAATTTTAAATTCTTATACCAATGACATCTGGTATAAACTATACAGAATTATACTTTTGTGGATAATGTTATGAGATATTTTAAGGTATAAACATATCAATGTAGTATGGAATATGTATTATATTGAATATGAAATACATTAATTTTAATGGATTTTGGTAATTATAGATATTTTATTTTTTTAAGAAAAACTCACTAGTTACCATAAAAAGGAATAGAATTATGGATAAAATGCAGAAGTGACTCATACTGGAAATAAATGTACACATCTCTGTTCTGATATAGTTAAATGAACTAATTTTTTTTAATTTCTATGTTAAGAAAAAAAGTTTCCTTAATTGCTGAGTACTGGGAAAAGCCAATGCTTTTAACAAGACAATATTACTGAAAAATAGGTCTCTCCTTGTTTTTGTAGCTACGTTAATCAGTTGTAAAGCAACAGACATCTACTTTTCCCATATGCTGCCACATAAATTGTATCAATATTATCAGTTTTCTTATTTGTAATATATTTGCTCCAAGATTTCAAATTAAAAATAACTTTATATTATTTAATTATTATCCAGCTTCATCACTACCACTTATTTCCACCCACTTCGCCAATTGATCCTGATCCTAGTTCTCATTTTTTATTTTTGTTCTTTTCCTGCAGGAGAAAATATAAGAAAAACATCACAGAGGTAAGAACAGTTTGCAGAAAAAAAGAATTAATTTGAAAAAAGATTAATCTATTATGATTCTGAAATTATGTTTTCTTTTATTACTAGTTTTGATTCTGTAAACTTTCTACACCAATTAAATATACTGTAAACCCACACTAATCTAATTGTGTGGTCTCTTAATGAAATTCAGTTGTGGACTGAGTTAGGAAAAAAAATATGGCAAATTTTTAGAACTTCAGTGCTGACTTTTCTATTACCCTGTCTGATGTTGAAGCAGTGGAATTTGATAGATAATTGTTAAAATTCTTACAGGCTCAGGAAGATATCTGACCAAGTTAAAGAACAATTTGTCTCAATCCTCTGCATAGTGGCTAAAGCTAAATATTATTTTAAAAAACCTCAAAAACACACACAGGCCTGAACTGTTGGTTGCCTTTTTGTGTGTGTGTCTTTGCTATGAAAACTATAAAGAGAGTCCTGATATTCTGAGTCTGATTTATTGCTTTGAAGTTTTATTGTGCTAATTGCTTTTGATTTTTTTGGGGGGGAGGGTTAATGGAAAAATACATTCAATCATGTCTTGCCATTTTCACAGGCTAGCCTAACTTTTTAAGCTGAACACTGATCTTTCTTAGGGCAATGTGTTCTCCCGGGAAATTTATCTGAATCCTGCTTCAATATTGAGAACATTTCTGCAGTGTTACAAGTGTTGACTCTTGGCAGGCAAAATCTCTGGAGTTTTCTTGGCAAGATTTAAGAAGAGAATTGGTTTTGGCTTCTTCCTAGGGCCAAGGGAGAGAGAATGGTCCACAGTTACTGAGCTGGCTTCACGTCAATGGTGGAAATCGAATCCACAGTCTTGCATTTTCTAGTCTGATGCTTTAACTACTCAACTCATAAAATATTTTCTATGCCCATTATACAGTTGCCAAAAGAAGTGGGGGGAAGGAGTTTGAAAGAGCATGCAGCAGTTTGGAAGCAAAAGTACATTCCATGCATACCTTGCAAAGATTATACTAACTGACTGGAGTTTCTGCCACACAAAACTCCAATTGGAGAACATATTGATAGGCTATGGATGTTTTTTGTTGGAGAATATGAATTATGACACACCCAGAGTGCTGGGGGAAAACCAGGTCAAGGGTGACAGTGAATTATGTTTCTCAGAATCGCTACATCCAGGTCATGCCAATATGTCGCTCCTAATGAATTTTTGAAGCTTTTTGAAGTTTGGCTCAAGGCTCATGATTTAATTAGGGCTATCGCTGGAATCCTGACAACTACACAGATTGGCTCTCAATACACTTTAGTTAACAATGAACTTAACTAAATAAATTCATGTAGTATAACAGAAAAATCCTTTCAGCAGGAAAGTAATGATAGCAATCATGATTATTCCACAGTGGAAATGCATGACATCTTAATCCAAAGGTGTCAAATGCCATTTCATTGAGGCCCGCATCAGGGTTGTGTTTGACCTCAGAAGGCTGAAAGGCAGAGCATTCCTGAGGGCGTGGCCATGGTGGGTATAGCTGGGGTAGGAGTGGCCATGGTGGGCATGGCATAGGGCTTGTCGGAGGGACAACTGTGCTGGCTGAGACCCTCCCTCACTCTCATTATACAGGTCATCCTTGAGTTATAAGTGTAATAGAACTTGCCAATTACATTCGTAACCCAAGGATTCCTTTGATTGAATCATGTTAAATGAACATGATCACTCCCTACTTTCCCCAAGCATTTGTTAATCAAATGCACAGATTATTAAATGAACATGAGGTAACTCAGATTGGGGAAGAGCATGCAGGACCTAGTGTGGGAGCAGTCCATCCAAGGCCTCTCCCAATCCACTGAAATATCTCATGCTCCTCTGGGATCCCCACAAGTGCTTCTCCCCCATCCTGCCCCACTGGGTCCCCACGGGCCTGCTTTGCTCGTGTCCAGGATTCTACTTACTCCTCCCCACCCCATTTCCCATGGATTACTTACTTTTTGAAGAAGCTGTAAGAATGTGAAATCTAAGGAAAACATTTTCATCAGCTTCTGAGTAAAAGACTTTGGCTTGGGGCCATGTCTACTGGTAGTAGAAAAGACCTGGATTTTACTCACTCTGGTAATAGAAAAAGCCTGACTGGGCTACATCAGCTTCCTACTTCAAGCATTGATGCAGCAGCAGCCAATCAATGCGGATCTTGCTTCCTTTGTCTCATCAGGCTGAACTGCAAGTCCCTTGCCATGCCCCAATCCCTGAAGCTGCTTATTCAAACTAGCCAGTCAACAGCAAGCAGCAGGCTGCTCCTTGCTGACCAGGCAGGTCCTAAACTAAGCCTGCAGACCCTCATGGCAGAAAAGCCAGTCTTTTATTCAGATGGGAAACCTTTTTTCCTTACATCTCATGTTCTTACAGCTTCACAGACTTTTGAATAAAACACTTTGGTTTCTCTGCCATCGGGGTCAGCCTCTTCTGGAGCTCTTTGAAAAGTAAGTACAGTAAAGCTATGGAAATGGACTGGGGAGGGCCAGGTGTGGTCCATGGAGGCTCCATTTTGGCCAATAATAGGCTGAGAGAGGCCTCTGGAGGTCCAAAAGGAGCCTTGGAGAGCTGGATGCAGCCCATGGAGGTTCCATTGCAGCCAGCAACAGGGCTTCCAAGCAGCCAATTTTCAGCCAGCAAAGTGCTGTTGGAGGACAGGAAGGCCAAAAATGGGCCATTCGTGCCCCCCCAGCCTTTGGCCGTCAGTAGCACCACCGGCCAGTCCTTTGATATTTCCAGGCTGCAGGCCGCTTACCCTGCAGGCCAGTTCAGGCCCACAGACTTTGAATGTGACACTCCTATCTTAGGTCCTATCCAATTTATAATAGACAAAACCCAAGGATTTCTCCAATCTTTCTAAGACTCTAAGTATACTTTTTACTCAGGAGAAATCCTTTCTGTTAAAATGGGATCAATAGGAGAGCAGGGAACACAGTTTTTTTAGGAAAATCACAAGAGATTTGGAGTATGAGAATCAGTCTATTGTCTTGTGACTGAACAATTTAAATAATTTTCTCTCCAGCCAAAAAAAGTGTGATTCTATTATGGATTTATCCACTAATATCTATTTTTACATGGATTTTTTCTAATTCATATTTCTTTGAATTCTGCAGTACAGTTGTTAGAGTTTGCAACAATTCAACCAGCACCCAAGTCAAGAATTCATTTATAGAAGAAACTTGTTTATATACAGTAATATGCAGTATGGTGTATGTATACAATATCCATGCAGTAGAAGTCAGAACGAGAATTCAGAATGCAGAAGTCATAGTCGCAGAAGCTATATAATCTAGAGGCAATATTGCAAGGACAAAGCAACTCTTGTATACAGATAAGTCAAGCTAAGCCACACCCAGGCTCCGAGCTGTCTGAGTCACCAAACAGTCCCCATTGGCTGACCTGTTACCATGTCTATTCCAGTTCATGAACTCTCATACGCTGACACTCCTCCCTTTATGACTGGAATAGACCAAATAACTTAATAATCTTCCCATGATGCACTTTACCCAATAGCTTTGTCATTACATCTGCCAGATTGTCCCCTGAAGAACAGTGAAGCAAGCTAGTTAATTTACATTTGATGGCTTTTCTGACATTACAATACTTAAAGTCCACATGCTTGCTTCTATTTTTCACTCTGTCACCTGTTGCCATTTTAATGAATCATTATCCCCAAACACTGTTACAGCATTATTTACCTTTATGCTTAAATCCTGCAACAGCTGTACATACCAAGTTACCCCTGAACAAACTTCAGGTACAGCTATAAATTCTGCCTCCGCAGTAGAAATTTCTACAGTTGTTTGTTTTCTGAACTTTCAACCAATTAAAGCCCTTCCAAACAATACCACAATCCCAGAATTGAACTTTCTGGTTTTTATATCATTGGCATAATCACTATCAACATAACATTTCTATTTCAATTCTTCAGAGACCTGTATTTGAAGACCCAAGTTCACAGTTCCCTTCAAATACCTGAGAATTCTTTTTATACCCATCCATTGCAATTGAGTTGGTGCAGCAGTAAAGCAACTTAGGATGCCATGTCTGGTCTGACCACTGTGACAGATATAACAGGCTCCCAATTGCTGACTGATATATCTCTTGATCATAGGTTTCACTTTTGCCCTCACCCAAACTGTTATGAAAATCTGTGCTCATAGGTGTTGGAGCAGAATTACAATCCTTCCTGTTGTATCTCTCCAACAGCTGTTCAAATTTCCTTCTTTGACTAAGAACATAACCACCTTTCTCAGTTTTTTTATCTACACTGAGATAATTTTATATTTCACCCAAATCCTTTATTTCAATTTTTTTCTCTAAATTGATTAGCAAATTCTTTTTTCTGTGACACATCTTTTGCAATGAAACAAAGATCCTCCACAAATGCTAAAAATTGACAATCCCCACCTTGTAACTTTCCAGTATATATGCAACCATCAACATTGCAACTCTTGAACGCAAGACCCTTCAATGCCATATCTAAACAGATATTCCAATTCCTGGCTGATTGCTTCAGCCCATAAATGGCCTTGTTCAATTAATACACAGTGTTGGGCTTTTGTGAGATAAAGGATCATATATATCCTTATCCCATTTCTTTTCTGGGCACCTATATTTTACACAATCATAAAGCCCATGTCACACTGCCCAACGGATGCAAAAAGGACACAGCGGATGAGCAAAATGTTCCATCCGTTGTTAT